>KZ651805.1:263316-282349 GCA_001010745.2 Gerris buenoi
TGCCAGTTACAGTTACAGTTTCTTTATGATTTCTCGTTCCCGTTTCCTCTTTGATTAGTTACGTTCCGTTTTAGTTTTGCCTGGCACTTGGAGGAACGAAAACTCGTTCCTCCAAGTTAGTTTTCGTTCCATGCGAAACGAGTTTTTTAAGTTCCCTTCAAGTTGGTTGTTTAGTTTCATTGATGCTTGCTTTTGCTCGCTCTCGTTACCGTTTCTTCTTTAATCAGTTACGTTTCGTATTATTTTTTTCCATAATCACTTAAATACATATTTTTTTACAAAAATATAATTTTTAATTTGAATTGAATTAAGACAAAAATATTGTTAAATAAATAAAAATAGGCATTCGTGTAAAATAAAAATTTCAAAGTCGTTCCAAAAATAACGTAGTTCCATGAAATCTTGGAACGATTGGAACCGTTCCAACACAGGAACTAGTTATTTTTATAGTTACGTTCCGTTCCTCCCATCCCTACTATGTACAAGACAACTGGAGTGGTAATTGGACCAATAACAAGCCTCTATTAAGGGCGTCTTCCTTTGGCACCATTTATCTTCATTTGGTAAGGTCTGCCTAAGTTATTGCAATGGCACATCATCTCTTAGCATTCTCATCACTCAGGTGTTTCTACAGCCTTTGTTTACAATTGAAACACAACTAATGATTATTCACAGATTTCATAAGGATATATTTTTGGGCTGGGGGGCAAACGAAATTTTCCGTCAGGTATTATCAAACACCACTTCGTGGAATTAAATTGATAGCCCTAAAAAAATGTCTAATGTATGCAAAATAAAAAAATGTAAATAATAATTTAAAAAAAAAAATTAAGCTTACTTAAAAATTTTAGGATGGATATTATACAAAGTATGGGAGCCAGCGTGACTGAGGTTCTTAAGGCGCTCGCTCAGCTATCAATAAGTCGAGGAAACTCGAGGTCGTGGGTTCGACCCCGTGCCATGATACTCTAAATTGCATCAATGAATCGCGGACGGTGAAGGGCGAGGGACATCCCCTATGGGGCACTCTTCCCCCACTCTTTGATGTGGTCCGTTTGATGTGGGTCCGATCCGTGTCATGATGATGTGATTTGTATCTATGTTTCGAGGACGGAGTAGGGCGAAGGACACCCCTATGGGTCACTCTTCCCCCACGCTTTTACGCACGCTTATATATAGCATACTAATGACCACACCATACTCGCTTCGACGGAACAATGTACAAATGTATTATGAGTGAAGCAGCTGGAATTCTCCACCACGGGGCGTACAAAGGGCCTGAGTGATGGCCTAATTGCAAGATTCGAACAAGTGGTTCGTCCTACCCGTTCTAGTAGGAAGTACTAGACTACTACAACTACTACTCATACTAAGTATAGCCTATTTCGATCCCATGCTTTCAAATTTCTTTAGAGTGCGTTTTCAAGGCAAAGTTTATAGGGTTCTTACCTAATGTAATTGATTACCTTGTGATCTTTAATGTGGTTAAGAGGAAATTAATGGAAAATATTATAAAGTAACCGCAAATAAGATATACCAACACAACAACATCAAACAGACCCTGCTTCTTTAACATTTACTTAGTTATCATACAAACAATATATGTACATTGTTTATAACCTGATATTTATATAACCTTTCATATTAATCAAATCAGAGGTAAGACATTGTTGAAACTTTCTCCACTTTATGGGAAAACATTAAATCATGGTTATGGGCATTGAATCCAGTGTAGCTAACAGTTCAGTCAACCTTTACCCCTCCCCTTTTGAAAACTGTTGCTATGATGCGCTCCTATTGGCAAAATATAGTACTAAAAAGTAAAAACTAAACAACCTCCTATTATATCCTAACTTCCTACTGTTATACTAAATAGCGTCACATTTCCATGTCTTTTTGTTGCGTGACGGAGTTTTTTCCCTGTCCAAAAACATATCTATATTAAAACGTCAGCAAATAATAGTAATAATTAAAAGTAAATATTAAATTGTGTTTCTAAAGATTAACTACAATATTATAATCAAATTCATTACTAAGAGTAAACATAGAGCTATCCATATCCATTACCTGTCAATGACATCCTGATAGGTTTGCAATTTGAATTATTTAGTGATCTACATCAATATATCAATATACCACCAGCGCACCCTGTGACATTCACTTCAATAAACGGATACCAGCTACAGTAAGTAAATGTGTGCTAATTAAACGACATTGTTTGCATACAAGTAAATTAATTCCATTTAACATTTTTGAGTAAGATAATTACTCCGTATCATTTAAATATTTAGCTTCCAAGCTTATCGAAGGTAACGGAAGCATTGGGATCATTTTATTATTCCCTCTTTTATCTCTAACCACCTTTAACAACCTTTAACAACCTCTAACCACTTCTAACCTCCTTTAACAACCTTTAACAACCTCTAACAATCTTTAACATCCTCTAACCACTTCTAACCACCTTTAACAATCTCTAACCACCTCTAACGACCTTTAACATCCTCTAACCACTTCTACCCTCTGTATATGCTCTGGTTGTAATCTGGTTATCTCACAATTACCACGATGCTACAGTTTATTCATTTGTCAATTAATATTTAAGTTTAAAAAAAAAAAAAAAAAAAAAAAAAAACAATTGTACAGCATGGAAGTACAAGGTACACAATTTGTGTAGCTTATTGCAGTGTGCAAACACGGTATTCCATTGCTGTTGTGTTTTGCCAGCCATGCAAGTATGGCGGTATGAGAGCACACTCGTCTCTGATAAGCCCTATATCTGAGCTTCTTGATCTGGTATAGATCCAGCATAGAGTGGGCATCGCCGGGCCCCTAATGAGTGGGAGTCGGACGCGACGGTACGATGCAGGACATGGCGTAATGCCGAGCCAACATCTTTCTGACGTAATGTCTGATGTTGGAACAGTTCCTATGTGCCACACTTACGTGGCACATCCCTTGGTGTCTCTCACTAACACAAATTGTGTAGCTTATTGCAGTGTGCTAACACGGTATTACATTGCTAAATTACAAGGTAATTGTATAATAAAATTCCCGTCAAGTGGTTGCCAGGAAGCTACTAAAAGGGTTTCTTCGGCCATAAAAATTCAAATATCGTACATTATTATTTTTTTTTAACTAAAATACGTATACAAAGTTGAACTTTGGAGAAGCAAGCTTTGCAAATACTAAAATTTAGCATCTTAGGAATGAACCTATTTTGGATCTTTTAGGGGTAATGGCCACCCTTTTGGAAACGCGATATATATTTGTAATCCATATTTTAATACCTCTAAAATAATACCCAACTTAAAAATTACCAAAAATAAAAGTATATCTAATAACGAACAAAACATCTTTTTATCGATAGTCTATGCTTGAACTCAGTTCTCGTTTATGCCAACATGCGTGGTTTGTAAAAGAAAATGTTTTGGGTAATAATTAACGCATGTGTATAGATTACAATGTTTGTGCTCGTTAGGAAATAATCTGAATTCGAGGCTAAAGTCAATATTTGCAGTCATGACTAGCAGTAAATTCACATTAGTGTACCTGAATATAAACCATAAAGCTTAATATGATTTATCGGCTTAAGGAAAACAGCAAATATTTACCATCTATTGTACATCAACGTTCACAAACATTCGTAAATAAACATCAGAGGGAAAATGATTGAGGGAATATATGGGAATGTAAATGTTTAGTGTAAATAGAAAATAGTGATAAGAGAGCGTAAAAGNGGCTAAATACAACGTAAGTCTTGACTTAAGATGGTAAAAATAGATAAAAAATAAAAATAACAGCACGTACTACAATCTACTACACAAAATAATTAAATGTTTTTCTAACAAAACAAATGATTTTAAAATAAACGAAATGGTATTTTGTAATAATTAATAACTAGGGGCTCTGCCCGCTACTCGAGTCACTCGTCATTACGGAAGGCGGCAGCCACTTATCAGCTTCATTGCTTAATTTTGAAGAGCTATGCCCCTCCCTCATCAATGTCAGGACCATTCTTTGTGGAGGCGAAGGGCATTGCATTGATCAGTCAGCAAAGATTCTACTCGCATGGTTCCATTCCTATGCGCAACTCTGATTTAGTGCCCTGTAGTAACTTAAGTCCTAATTTAAATCAAATTATAATTATTATTAACACTGGGTGAAAGACAGAGAAAGATAGACTCCAGCGCCGGGACTTGAACCACGGGCCTCTATACTTCCATTGTAGCGCTCTTTCCAACTAGCTACGCAGGAGAATGATTTTTCTCTGCCGTAACCGTTAACTAGTCCCGAATCCAAGCTTTCAATATTTCTACAAGTTTAGCAAGTCAATATTTATGACATTAGAACTAGACCGAGAATTAACGCTTATAATTATAAAGTACTCAATTAGTACCTGTACCTTGTACAATCAATTAGAAATTCAATTTTTAAGTTTTTGGTAGTATTCATACTACGGAAAGTTTAAATTTTAATTTAAATCAAATTATAATTATTATTAACACTGGGAGACAGACAGAGAAAAATAGACTCCAGCGCCGGGACTTGAACCACGGGCCTCTACATTTCCAGTGTAGCGCTCTACCAACTGAGCTACGCAGGAGAATGATTTTCTCTGCCGTAACCGATAACTAGTCCCGAATCCAAGCTTTCAATATTTCTACAAGTATAGCAAGTCAATATTTATGACATTAGAACTAGACCGAGAATTAACGCTTATAATTATAAAGTACTCAATTAGTACCTGTACCTTGTACAATCAATTAGAAATTCAATTTTTAAGTTTTTGGTAGTATTCATACTACGGAAAGTTTAAATTTTAATTTAAATCAAATTATAATTATTATTAACACTGGGAGACAGACAGAGAAAAATAGACTCCAGCGCCGGGACTTGAACCACGGGCCTCTACATTTCCAGTGTAGCGCTCTACCAACTGAGCTACGCAGGAGAATGATTTTCTCTGCCGTAACCGATAACTAGTCCCGAATCCAAGCTTTCAATATTTCTACAAGTATAGCAAGTCAATATTTATGACATTAGAACTAGACCGAGAATTAACGCTTATAATTATAAAGTACTCAATTAGTACCTGTACCTTGTACAATCAATTAGAAATTCAATTTTTAAGTTTTTGGTAGTATTCATACTACGGAAAGTTTAAATTTTAATTTAAATCAAATTATAATTATTATTAACACTGGGAGACAGACAGAGAAAAATAGACTCCAGCGCCGGGACTTGAACCACGGGCCTCTACATTTCCAGTGTAGCGCTCTACCAACTGAGCTACGCAGGAGAATGATTTTCTCTGTCGTAACCGATAACTAGTCCCGAATCCAAGCTTTCAATATTTCTACAAGTTTAGCAAGTCAATATTTATGACATTAGAACTAGACCGAGAATTAACGCTTATAATTATAAAGTACTCAATTAGTACCTGTACCTTGTACAATCAATTAGAAATTCAATTTTTAAGTTTTTGGTAGTATTCATACTACGGAAAGATTAAATTTTAATTTAAATCAAATTATAATTACTATATTAACACTTGAACCATGTAGAGGCCCGTGGTTCAAGTCCCGGCGCTGGACTCTATTTTTCTCTGTCTGTCTGCCAGTGTTACAATAATTATAATTTTATTTAAATTAAATTTTAAACTTTCTGCAGTATGAATACTGCCAAAAACTTAAAAATTGAATTTTTAAGTCTAACCTAAAAGTCCCTAGGTATAAAAAATGAAAAAAAGTAAAGTACTCCAACTAACTTCTTTGAAAAGACAACACAATTAAAAATGTCTAAGGTAGATAAATTTAATTTTTGGTATCCAAAAAAATATTGTATACAAACAATTAAGACAAAGGAGAATTGTTATAAAGGTTTATTACTAATTTCTTTTGTGTATTACAAAAAGAAAACTTGAATAAAACAAAAGCATGCGACATTCCTTTTATCATGAAGATTTCTTTTTATTCAAATGGCTGTTAAAGTATATATAAAGAAAAATAATAAAAATAAAGAAAGAAGAAGAATCTCTCTTAGTTATTCTTTTATTTCTTCTTTATAAAGAGAGATAAAAAAAAGTGATTTCAAACAACGAATCGAACAAGATTAACTAAGAAAACAAATCAAATTTATTATCAATTTTAAACATAAAAGAATAATTTCTCAAAATAGTTATTTACGCACCAACGGAGGAAACAAAGTCATAACAACATGAGCGTTTTTGTTAGTTCTTAAGCGTAGCCGAGGGAACCATAATGCCAAATTCCCGAGGCGTAGCCAAAGGAGTAATTCAGTTGGTTCCTGAAGCGCAGCCAAGGGAACCATGATGTTTAATCCCGAGACGTAAACAAATAGCGAGGTTTCTATGACTTTTTGCTCCCGTGGTACTACGTGGTAGATTTTTCCTCCAGAAGGGAAAAATAACTTAAGATTTCGATTTATCTATTTTTAGTTATTAATAACTAAAATTACTAATTTATTTATACCTTTAATTTTAACAAAAACTTTCTTTAATAAGGTTTTATAACACCTTATAGTAAAAAAAAAAAAAGTGCAAATGAAATTTTGCAATTCAAACATCAATTCCAACATGTTTTCTTCGATTTCCATAATTACTTTCTATATAACTATGAACTATAATAATAATAAATCTTTAATACTACAAAATAACTAACAGAATAGTTAACTTTTTCAAGTCAAAAAACGTAAACATGTTTAAAAAAAATGGAAATATTCCCTGATGTCTGAAACGGATCTCTGTATTGCTATTTTTGAAAACGGAGACGTAAAATATTTTCGTTCTTCAGACAGAACCGTAACCTTCGGTAAGCTCGTCATTATTTATTTGACACCTGCAAACGAACCAATAAGGAGCTGAAAGATAAACCCTTCTAAATATTTGTCTACGATGGAAAACTTCAAACAAAACCTCATTTAACGTATCGAGAAATTGGACCTTAAAATAAAAGATGGTTTTTACCACCTTTTATTTTTTATTTTAATACAATTTACTTTTGTAAATTGTATTAAATAAAATCGAACAGAGCTTTCTCAAAATCAAAATAATACTAAATACGCAAGCGAATATACTGGTTTTTTATCAATAAAAATTCAATGAAGAAGTAATAACTAACAGGTTGCCTGTAATTAAAAAAATAAGGAATAATAACTAACAGGTTACTAATAATTAAAAAAATGAGTAATAACTAATAGATTGCTAATAATTAAAAAAAGGTGTAATGACTATAACAAGTTGCTAATAATTTTTTTAAAAAAACTATATTGACTAACAGGTCACTAATAATGTTTAAAAAAAAATCTAAATTAAAAAACAAAATCTAGTTGTAAAAAAACTAAGGATTTCTCTTTATGGTATATTATGTACTATAATAATCATTTAAAAAATCACATTACAAACAATTCGCCATATTTGGAAATTAATGGGTAATTTTCATGCCAAAAAGCATTTTACAATTCAATAAATTACATATTAATGATATAATATATACAATCTTATAAAAGCCAAGCCAGTAACTTAGCAAACTACCTAGATATCTTATATGACTCTCATTTAAAATTTATTTAGCAATTATACATTATCAAATTATATTGAAAATTTACAAATAATACTTATAGTAATAAGATACTAAATAAAATATAATTTTTTATTATTTATTACTATGTTATAATAACAATTATGCTATATTTATGAACTACACTTTATGTTAATACATACTAACTAATTTATGAATAATATAAATTATATCTCGACGTAAACTGGTTTATTTGTTTATTTTAAATTACAAAGAAGCTTTTAGCCTTCATAAGGCCATCATCATCATCATCATCAGTGCAGGGCAGAGTAAGACTCAGTCTTACGTTGATTTTCAACATGAAGTAGATTGAACTCCATCATCAGCTTTTCATTTATATAATGTAACTACTTCTTCCACATTCCAGCACTGATGCTTTGATGATGACCTTATAAAGGCTGAAAGCTGCCTTGTAATTTAGAATAAACAAATTAGTTAGATTACGTGGAGAGACAATATATTATATTATTCATTAAGATGACCTCCAACGCTCCCAAATCTACAAACTAATTTATATTTAATCCACCATTAATAATATTTTACTTACTTAAAGCACATAAGCGATAATATTTAAGAAATCAATTTACGATATAAAACACTAACTAAGAGTTATATAAATTTAATTTGTAATTATAGTTTCTTAAACGTTCAAAGATAGTTCCGAGTAATAAAACAATTGAAGCGGAATTGACTAACAAAAGCAATAATAACAACTGGAAAATAACTTCGCAGTTGACAATAAGATATGACTCTGTTATGAATGATAATAATTCAAGGACGTAACTAAATCTAGTATAATGTTATCTTTTCTTTATGACAGTACATTTATGGACTAAGTTTACTTATGTATTATAGTATAGTCGTACTAAGAAAATGGTTTTAGAGCAAAAAGAGTACTTTTTAGTGCTCTTGTCAAAACATTATAAGAATAATCTGTAGTTTGCAGTAAAATTAAGTTGTGATTTATGGAATCCTAAATCATACATATAATTAAAATTACATTATGATATCAAATTAGAGCTGCAATAATTATGGATAAAAGAATATGTATAAGAAATAAATAAATATATAAGAAGGGAAGGATATAAGAAGCATATATATAATAGATAATTATCCATTCACGAGCTTCACTACTGTTTAATGTATTTTTATTATTTTTAATTTGATTAGTTTATAAACTATCGTCAAGATTCATTAAAGTTATTACATATTTATATTATTTTATGAAGACATTATAATGTAAAAAATTGAATAGCTATAATAATTGCTCCTGCTTAGAGTCATAATCATTACTTTTATTTATGTATTTTTATTTTATTACTTTTTTATTAATATTATCATATGTGTGTTTGCGCATGTAGTTATATGTGTGTGTATGTATGTGTGTGTGTGTTTATGTATGAATTTAATTTATTTAGTTATTTATTGTTATTTTATTCGTTTAAGATAGTTTTTTCATATATATAAATTACAAATAATAATATTACAAAATGTTTATGTACGACATGTTATATTAATTGGTTCCAATATAGACATTATTTATTGGTCGAAATCTCGCCTGACGGTTCTAGACCAAGGTTGTCGTTTTGTGATTTACAATATGTTATATAATTAATTTTTGTTATAAATAAACGATTATTATTATTACTTATATTATTAATCAAGTGTAATAAGATGCCACTGAATTTCCTAAACCTCTCCCTTCCTAATTTCTAAACACTTCTTTCTCTTTCCTTGGATAAAGTAATGGGCAAAAATTCCCGAATTACTAATTAATTTCGACTAATAGAGAAACACTTCAAAAAGTTAAAAAAACAGAGGTACTAATGTATTGTAGATAGGAATGTCTTTTGACTTACTTTCTATCCCACATCCATTAGTGTCTTTTCGTATCTGTGGGTTGGAATAAGAATTATATTTTATTGATATATATGCTTAATGCTTACTTTAATGTTTCCCAACTAACTTAACGTATTAACTTTCTAACTTCATAATATCAGATCATCCTCATATTTCCCCCTTAGTGCACAAATTTTAGGAAATCTCTTCTTGGCAGACATTCAATAATATTCTAAAAAATATCATATCAAATACAATGATTTCATATTTTAACGTTTCAAACAAATTCTGGTAACTATAGTAAGGGAAATTGGTAAGAAATACGTATATGGCCGCCATCTTATATCAAAAAACCGATTAAATGTTTATATAAGTTGTGTATGCCATAAAAGGAAGCTAAGATACTAATTTCAAGTTTCAAGTGCAGTTGGTTCCAAAGATATGGCCAAGTTGAATTCTGAATAAAAATGGCCGTTGTCTTGAATCAAAATGCAAAATTTCAAGGTTCAGGGGTTTCAGAGATATCAATTTTGTATTGTGTACGTGTAAACATCGGACGAACTCCTACGATTTTTGTCAGAGTGGTAAGAAAATGAATCAATTTTAATGGTAATCATCTGTTTTCATCAAAAAAATTTCCGACAGAAGCACAAAAATTTAAAAAATTGTACGAAAATTGTAAAATATTTGTACAATTTTATAATGTTCCACATGTTTTGGGTAGTTTCATTTATCTATAGGTATAGTAATAACTTATGTTTTATTATTTAATCCTTTGCATTACACGATATATAATAAAACGATTTTATCGTCGCCTTAAAAATGTTGATAGAGTAAAATTAAATAAACAACCATAACCTAATGAAATAAAATAAATCTCAAAGCATTAGAATTGAAGATTTAGAAATATATTATGAAATTAAATCAAATTATTGAAGCAGATAATCCCCAATGAGCTTAATATTTAATATTTGGTTTGTAGAGATCTCTGGCCCCATTTAACATTATGTGAGTAGAATTATGGATCGAGCAGTGAGGAAATTAAGATTTTATAAAGAATAATCCCTTTATATTTAATTCCTTTTCAAGATAATCCCTTTCAAGTTCATTTAATAAAAAATTAATAATATAAATGTGAAAATTTAAGATAATTGGGTAAAAAACTGCAGTGACTGTTTTATTGTTGTCCATGTTTGGTACATTGAATGTTAATACCATTGAAACATATTGGTATAAAAATAGCTAGACATGATTAAATTAAGGCCTTGAAGTTGTGTTCAGAAGTTTTCAAACAAAAACAATAGTACACAGAGTGTCCCACAAAATAATTCTGAAGAGGAGAGAATTGTTCATTGGTGGATTTTCAAGAAACAGGCAATTCTTTATGAAAACTTATGCTTGATCAAAATCATAAACCACTAAAAATTATTATTGTTTTATTGAAACTTGTCTGGAGTCAAGCAAGGCTAAAGGGGCCCACACACTTACAGTTTAACTGCAGGCCGTTATCGCATGCGATTAACGTAAGGCCAAAATCTCAGACCACCACACATTAACCGTCCACCGCCTGCAGGCAATCGTAAAGAACTACAGATCTGTTCCTGTATGCGCCATACACTGAGCGATAAATGCCTGCAGGCCGATATCTGACGATTTTTAACTGCAGTCCGACGGAAGGAAATAATCAAAATAAAGACGATTCACTCTACACGAATGCAGGCCGACTGATAGTGTAGGGCGACTTTGTCCTTGAGTCACAGGCCTGACAGTCCACGGACTGTCGTCGTCTCTCCTTCCATCCGATCCTCGCCTCAACCCTCCACACACCTACAGTTCACCTCCGACTGCAGTTCGTCATCTTAAGGAAAACTGACGAGTGTGTGGCCAAGCTCCGTGGACTGTCAGATCATTATCTTCAGTTTAACTGTTAGTGTGTGGGCCGCTTAAGGCTGACTGTAATCATTCTTGTTCCTGATAGTGCTCGATATGGTGATTCGGAAAGACATGAATCGGCAAAGAGGTATACAATGGAGACTAGTGGATAGAATGGACTAGAGGATGATATAGATTTTGCCGGAGAACTTTGTCTATTGGTAAACAGCTTCAGGAATATAGAAGCTAAATTGAACCACTTTAAGTTTAAGAAGTCGGTTTAAATATCAACGCTAAAAATACGAAGGAAATACAGTTTCTGAATAGAAATAATTTAAGTTTGTTGCTGAGCAACCAAGATTTGAACAAGTCAAATCATTCTGGCACCTAAGAAACATCATGCCAATACATGGAGGTGCTGCAGTGGATATTTGCAACTGCGTGATTAAACAAAGGCCGCATTGGTAATAGGTGCAACCTACATAGAAAATGGAAGATACGTCTGCCTATTTCCTATACCTATATCTGCCTATAAGAAGGACCTTAGTACTAACACCAAGCTACATATCATCAACTCGAAAATCCACGACTATGTTTTTCTCCAATGAGTGATAGCGACTAATCATAAAAGAGGTATTCAAAAACCAAACAACGTTCTCACACTAAAAAAATTGTAATAAACAAGTGACAGGTTTTTAAAGCAGACTTCTTCAGATAATTTAGAGGTTACTGGATAGACATCGAAAGTAAAAGTTGTACTTTCGAATTCCATTTGAAACCTCTAGAAATTCTATTGTAACCTCTAGAGGAAGATTATCTGAAGAAGGCTACCTACCTTAGAACGGAGACTAGTGGATAGAATGGACTAGAGGAGGATATAGATTTTGCTGGAGAACTTTGTCTATTCTATTGGCAAACAGCTTCAGGAATATAGAAGCTAAATTGAACCACTTTAAGTTTTAAGAAGTAAGTGGAAGTTGGTTTAAATATCAACGCTAAAAAGACGAAGGAAATACAGTTTGTGAATAGAAATAATTTAAGTTTGTTACTGAGTAACCAAGATTTGAACAAGTCAAATCATTCTGGCACCTAAGAAACATCATGCCAATACATGGAGGTGCTGCAGTGGATATTTGCAACTGCTTGATTAAACAAAGGCCGCATTGGTAATAGGTGCAACCTACATGGAAAATGGAAGATACGTCTGCCTATTTCCTATACCTATATCTGCCTATAAGAAGGACCTTAGTACTAACACCAATCTACATATCATCAACTCGAAAATCCACGACTATGTTTTTCTCCAATGAGTGATAGCGACTAATCATAAAAGAAGTATTCAAAAACCAAACAACGTCCTCACACTAAAAAAATTGTAATAAACAAGTGACAGGTTTTTTAAAGCAGACTTCTTCAGATAATTTAGAGGTTACTGGATAGACATCGAAAGTAAAAGTTGTACTTTCGAATTCCATTTGAAACCTCTAGAAATTCTATTGTAACCTCTAGAGGAAGATTATCTGAAGAAGGCTACCTACCTTAGAACAGCCGAAACCGTTCAGTTGTTTAGTTACAATTTCCTGTGTGAAGTCGTTGTTTGGTTATAGTACTACACTCTTTCATGATCAACTGGAAGGTTAAAACCTTCCAGCTCTACGGCTGCAAAAACAGGAAGACGACTCTAAAAATTACACGACATTTACGGCTTTAGCGATAGTTTAATCGCAGACACAGAATGATAGCCAAAAAGAATCAGAAGCTAATAATGCAAGCTATGGGGGAGTCAACAAAAAGTCAACCGAGTGAAGAGTAGGGTGATCCATTCCTTATCTTGGTTCTGTTTCAGACCGCCTAGCTAAAGTTCTATCTAAAAATACAACGTAAGCTTCAGTACAAATAAGTAGTTAAACGCTAAACTTAGTAGCGTGAAAGATCGTGGTGTATATATCATTACGTGCGGAGACTGCGAAGTGGAATTCGTCAGTCAAACAGGACACAATTATAAGATACGAGCGAAGGAACATCTACAGCATTCTAGAAGTACATTTACCAACACCATACCGAGTGCAACGTAACAATCACGTAAACGCTCAACACATCGGGTTCCTCCACTTCGCGGATAAAGGACGTAAACTTGACTCATTGGAGAACTTCTCATTGGAGAAACCCTAAGGAGTATTTGTGTAGCCGGCGATAAAAACATTAACGAGAGAAGGGAGTCTTCGTCACTGATAAGGACACTGGCCTTGGGCCATGGCCTCCCTACCCTCTCGCTTCAGTCTCACGTCGATTTCCGACATAAAGTAGACTCACCACTCACTATATCATCCTCAATAGTTAAGCTAACTTGTTTATTCTATTCATTCATTTCATTTTTTAATCGATATTTTTTGTTTGTTCTTAGGCACTGATAATGGCCTTTTAAAAGCTGAAAGTAACTTTGGCAATCATTTTTTTTTTATTATTTATTTATTTATTTTTTTTTTTTATTTGCGTAAATAATTTTGAGTTGAGATAATGATGGAACATTAATCGGTGTAAATAAATTAACAATGATTACTTCATAGTCTGAAACGTTTCAACCCTAAAGGGTCATCTTCAGTCAGTATATTAACTAAAACAAACAAAAGATTTTTTCCAATTTTACAAAAATTCCATTGTTGCATAAAACAATCACAATTTTTACTTAATTAAAATTTAAAAGCATTGTGTCCAACCCTACCCCAATCAATTACATATATTGATGTAATAATTTTACTTACATTAAGCTGTTTTTTATGTGAGTGTTTTTTTTATGTGAGTTATCAAATGAGTTGGGGTCAAGATTCAAAATTTAAAATTTACTCTCAAAGAGAGGTCGTCAATAATAAATTTAATACTACAAGTACTACGAACTATACTACCACACTCACACTGTAACATTACTGATCGATTGGATTGATTAAAATTCAACATGCAATAAGAATAAATTATTTTAAAAATGGTAACAATAAATTTCAACAATATAACATTTAAAAACTGCATTCCTAGTAACATAACAATAATAAATTAATAATAGTAACAAACATAACAAAATTACAAAATTAAGTATATACCTATGTGATAGACAAATATTTTAGTGAGGCCATTAGTTTAGTTTGTTAAACATATGTAAAAAACTTCTTATCAATATTTGTAATTAATATGCCGAATTTATAGAGTCCACTACTGTCACAATTGTGTATAACAAATTTTTAATAAAACTATTATTAATTATTAATTAATTATGATAAATAATTTTATTCCGCACAAAAAAAGTTAATGACACAATTAAAATGAATGCATACAGTGATGAGCGCTCCCAAAAAGCAAAAGCTTGAGCTTGGAGAGACTGTTTGTGGAATTCCTTTAACATAGTTGAAACCTTCCAAACAGTAATAATTAATCATTCAATGAATCAATATAAATCTTCTTGTAAAGTATAATCGTACGTATTTAATGATTATTTAGTTGTTCCAGTTAAGGAGAGGTTTATACATTTTCATAAAATCCAAAAGCTATATGTAATAAAATATGAAAATACGAAACAAAGAATTACCATTGAAAAAGTTATATTTGTTTGTAATCTATTTAATCGAGAGAATTATAATACTCCAGTTTGAATTTAAACTCATTATTATGAACTATTAACAACCTCGTTAAACATTTCCAAAACAATTCATATCTATTCTAATATTCTCTGAGGGTTTTTCACTTGAGGCAAGCATTATGTATTTGCGTTGCAGATTTCAAACAAACGTTATTTGTGATCAAGAATTCATTTTAATTTGTATGTATTTTGCGGGTATCCCTTTGAATTCGCCGAGGTATACAAATAATAAAGTCCTTTTCTGTATTTTTAATTAATATTTAGGAACGCCGCAGCGTTCCGCCCCGCCAAGTCAAAAAGTCAAAATTTAACAGAAGCTGCCAGTGTATATATACTGTAGGTGACAAACTAGGGTTTTTGAGGGTCTGCAGCGTGAAATACGTAAGAGCTACCTAAATATTTTTTTAAAGGCCGTGTTCTGTAGATCAAAAATAAAAATAAAATTGTCAAAATCGGCCCAGTAGTTAAGGGGGTCAGCACAGACGACAGACAGACAGACATTTTTTAAAATCCACTTTTTTGGACTCAAGGGGACCTCAAAACATATAAATCCATCAAAATCTCAAAATCAAATTTTCGTGCCATCGCAATATCTACTTTCTCTTTACATAAGAAAGTAAGAAAAGGATACTAAGTTCTCTATGTGTATTTTGCATGATCAGAAACATAAATTTGCTAATATTGGTTGAAAAGGATTTTTTTAAAAAATCCACAATTTAATTATGCTGAAAATGAGCTTACAACACTTTTTAAATGTACTGGCTTTATATCAATATTATTATCTTGTTTATTTCCTACTATATTTTGATCTACAAATTAGATAAGTATACGTTTAATATATTATGTTTCCTTAAGTGTAAACTATTCATTATTTATTAACTTTTTTTTATTTTTAATCTTGAAACAAGATTATTTGCCCTTTTTTAAAATTTTAATTATCCTGAAGTGTGTTCTATTTATCATTTTTGAATATTTAATCTTGAAACAAGATTATTTGCTCTCTTTTAATATATTGATTTGCTAAAGTGCCTACTATTCATTATTTATTTAATATATTATGATTCCTAATGTGTCTTCTATTCATTATTTGTGGATATTTAATCTTGAAACAAGATTATTTGCTCTCTTTTAATATATTAATTTCCTAAAGTGCCTACTATTTATTATTTTCTTAATATTTAATTTCGAGACAAGATTATTTGTCCTTTTTATATAATGTATAGTATATTTCATAAAGTGCCTTCTATTCATTATTTATTTATTTTTAATTCTGAAACAAGATTGTTTGCCCTTTTTTTTAGATTTTAAAAATACCCCGAAAATTATGAAAAAATATTTTTTATTATTGATTTTTTATTTTATTGAAAAGTTAATTTGCAACCACCATGACAACATAATTGATCGACCACATAGCAAAAATAATTTTGGCTGCTTTGATAAATAAACAAGTATTATCTACCGTGGAGAGACTGTTTCTTTTTATTTATTGAGGTGACNGTATTCCACGCATCCTCTGCAAAGAAAGTAGTAGTTGCATGAGGTCATTCCTTGAAAGCTTAATTTGTATATTACTTATTTCTATTTTATTTGATTTTGATAATGGAAAAGATTTACAGCAATGATCATTGTGGCATCGAGAAGAGCCTTTAACAACACTGTTAAAAGGCTTTCCTCTCGAATATGTGCCTGCATATATTAGTACTAGTTGTCTAGAACTAAGACTATAAGGTGAACAACTATCTTTCCACACAAACCTCATGTAGCAAACGTAAAGGTGAAACAAGAAATTGTATTGGTGTTTGAAGAATATTAAAATCCCAGTTTCCGGAAATGGCAAGGCACACCGCCAAGGAGAAGAAGCTGAAAAGTATCTATGTTGATAGTCATGGGTCAGGAGAAAGTGCAAACATTACTTGGCGGGACAGAAAGTTGATTTCGCAACTTTTTTGGACCACACACTTGGCGGGGTGTTTTTTTACCACACAAGTGGTTTTTGGTCGGTTACATATATGTTCCATGAGTGAGTTTTTCGTAATTTCTATGGTGAAAATTCAATCATGATGATGATTTCTTTACAAAGTTATATAGCATTGTTGCTTTAAAGATGACCAAGTTAAAGATTCAAACAAGAAACAGAAACCATAAAAAAAGCGTAGCGGAACGAAAACATTTTTGGACATTAGACTTGAATTAAACGCTACTAATCAAAAAGTGTTAACTTCTTGTTTTGGAATGCTTGAAGAAAGGGGAAAGAAACTGCTATCATGAACAATCTAGGAAATAAGATACGAGAAAAATGGATCAAAAGGAATTTGATAAATAATCACGAATTAAGTAGTTGAATAAATCACAACAAGAAACAATTAGTGTGGTCATAATAATAAAACAATGTGATCCTGTTATGGATTGAAAGTGTGACTGTTTGGACCTGTTTCGATTTCCAGTGCGTAATCACTTTTTAAAAAAAAAAATAAATGAAGACGTACGATATGAATAAAGGGGGCTACTTTCTATATACATCTATGGGATGGGCTATTTTCCACACACTATTCAACAAATTCCTTTCAAATCGGATGAGTATTTTTAATGATAAAGGAAGTAATAAAGAATGTTTGGTCACAGGTGAGTAAGCGATAGGCTCAGAATATGAAAATTAAAACATGGAACTAATAGTTGGCTAATTATGACCTACCATACAAAATTCTTTATTACAAAGACAAATAATTTATTGCGGGTAGTTTCGTAATAAACAGATTGTTAATCCACTGAAATCCGCCTTACGAAGGGCTTGAAGTACGACGTTTCGCTTCCACTACTGGAAGCATATTCAGGGGTGCAACAACAAGACATACTGACGACTGGAGTTGAGGAAAGCGTATTTAGACTAGCTTTTTGGAACGTAGATTATACCTGGATTCCCCGGAGGGTCCTTGAGTCGTGTTAATCCTTTGCCAGGATGACGCAATCAGGCAGTTGCTACCTTCGAAGATGTTCTTTTGAGGAGCGAGTGACGTTTGAAGTCGCGGTCACTTCTCGTTTAAAGTCGAGAAGTGACCGCGCCGCTACTTCTTGCTTTCTGCTTGGCACAGGTGCTAAACAAAGGTTTGTGGATTCCCCGGGGAATTCAGGTATAATTTACTATCCAGAAAGCTAGTGTGAATAGGCCGTCCTTAACTCCAGTCATCAGTATGTCTTGTCCAGTTGTTGCCTAAAGTAAACATCACAATGCACCACACACCTAAAGATGCTTTTAGTAGTGGAGGCGAAACATCGAACTTCTAGCCCTTCGTGACGCGCATTTCACCGGAAAACCAAGCTGTTGAACGAAAGACCGACCCGAGGCAAAAAATGTTTTCTAATGTCTGAAAAATAATCACTAACCTTAATGGCAAAAACATAAAAAAGAGTCTAAAAGAAAATTGGTTTTATAAATCTGGTCTTGAAAAAACAGTCCCTTATTCACAATTACGTGATTAAAACTAATTTTTAAAAGTTTAACAACGTATATTTAAATTACGTAGTTATTCACGGTGAAACTGCACACTATTCTGAGGAAATAAACGTAATATAATACGCGATTTTACGAACAAACCATTATTTCCTATTTTCGTATTTTAAAACACAAATTGTCCTTTAAAAAAATGCAAAAATGTCCTTTGAAAACACAAAGATTTCCTTTAAAAATAACTGATTTTTAGAAAAAAAAAATTATTCGGACCATTGGACCAAAATGTGTTGGATATAACGGGGGACATTAAATATTATCCGGCCCGTTCTCCAACTTGTGCGTTAGCACAATTGTGTATAAAATGGACTGTATGGCGGGTTGATTCCTTAAGAAGCTGGTAGCGTAATATAGCATGAAAGCGGTTAAACGTCAGAGAGCGGATTCATATTCATACAAAACAAATAATTAGCGGCAATAAACTAGAACTTCGTAAAGAGACGCGGAGGTAGTTTTTTTACAATCGAAAGCTTTCAGAAAAGCAGCACTGGGGCTTAGCTCTCAGTAGCGCATGCGCGATAACTAATTGATAAAGATAAAGTAAACAAACTGATAAGGCGACGAGAGCAAAATAACAAATAGAATTTACCA
>KZ651805.1:282364-293077 GCA_001010745.2 Gerris buenoi
AACACACGCTATAATAGATCTCTCTTTCAAAAGGGGGAGATATCTCCTTCCTGCTCCAACACATGCTATAATAGTTCCCTCTTTAAAAATGGGGAAATATCTCCTTCCTGTTTTGTTTTAACACACGCTATAATAGATCTCTCTTTAAAAAGGGGGAGATATCTCCTTCCTGCTCCAACACATGCTATAATAGTTCCCTCTTTAAAAATGGGGAAATATCTCCTTCCTGTTTTGTTTTAACACACGCTATAATAGATCTCTCTTTCAAAAGGGGGAGATATCTCCTTTCTGCTCCAACACATGCTATAATGGTTACCTCTTTAAAAAGGGGGAAATATCTCCTTCCTGCTCCAACACATGCTATAATAGTTCCCTCTTTAAAAAGTGGGAGATATCTCCATCCTGTTCCAACACATGCTATAATAGATCCCTCTTTAAAAAGGGGGAGATATCTCCTTCCTGTTTTAACACACGCTATAATAG
The DNA here is from genome assembly GCA_001010745.2 of Gerris buenoi. Classification (NCBI taxonomy): domain Eukaryota; kingdom Metazoa; phylum Arthropoda; class Insecta; order Hemiptera; family Gerridae; genus Gerris; species Gerris buenoi. Next base: position 282,848 of record KZ651805.1, read on the forward strand.
ATCTCTCTTTCAAAAGGGGGAGATATCTCCTTCCTGCTCCAACACATGCTATAATGGTTACCTCTTTAAAAAGGGGGAAATATCTCCTTCCTGTTTTAACACACGCTATAATAGATCTCTCTTTTAAAAAAAGGGGGGATATCTCTAACTCCTATTGCTACTATAGTTTAATCTATCCTTCTCTTTCACACTCAATGGACATGTTTGTTTACAGATTTTATTTAATATTATAGAATAATTTGTTTTCTTCGCCGTCTTAAACTCATAAAATCTTCTTATCAAGCATTCTTCAATGTAATTATTTAATAATTAAATATCGTAACATATTACATCTTTTTCATATCCTCTTAATAATTCTATTATTATATTAACAAGATACAATTAAAAAAGAAAATATTTGTTTGAAAACACGACTTATAACTTGTATTTTGTTGTCAACTAGAAAATACCTCAAACATGTAAAATTCTAAGGGGAAAATGTTTGTAAAATGAAACTTTATCCTGAGCTTAAGAGTTTTATAAAACATATTACCTTCAACTCGTCCAATTAGAACTTAAGTTTGAACTTAAAAGTACGAAACAAACTTTATATTAAACTACTTATGTGTAAATGAGAATTACAAAATATTAAACAAGGTTTGATAACATTTCATTATAAATTTTCTTCTTTAAGATTTAGTACAGAGAAACAAGAAAATTATAATCTTGATTATGAAAAATTTAGTTCTACGTTCAATTTTCTACCTCATGGGAACAAAGACATTTTATCTTGTACTTTATATTGTACTTTGATTGATTTATCTTGTACTTTGATTGTACTTTGATTGAGTTTGATGTCATTAAATATGTGTAAATTAGGTTCTATTTTAAGCTTAGTATTCGTGTGTGTTTTTTAATAAATAATACTTTGTATGTGTTAGACATAGAGTATAAATATATATTTGTACATAAATTCGAACAAACATAATTTATATAATCGAGTAGTGTCACGACGATGAACGCACCTCGAAATTTGTTATGATAAGCTAAGGTCAACCACATTTATTCCATGAAAATAAATATTTGTTTTGATAGATAAAATTGGTCTTCAAATAGATATAATAACCTTAGAGCAAGGAAGAGGTAGAGGGAACAATACTATAGAATCTGGGTCTCAAAAACTGGTTNAACTACTTTTTGTTGCCAGGTTTGTACTGATCTTAAGTTGACAAGTACTTAAAAGATTAATTAGTCGGAAGATTCTTTAGTCTTCTTGTAGAACTAAGCATCTACTTTATCTCTAACTATCTTGGTATGTATTTATGAAGATAAGAATGTATGTATGTAAGAATGTATGTATTTATGTATGTAAATATGTAAGTAAATATGTATATAAACATAAAAATGTAAATATGTATGTAAGTAATGTATGTATGTACAAGAATGGGGAATGGTAATTTATCACTAAGTAGCTATAAAAAAAAAGTTTTCGTGACAAAGTATTACAAATAATTAACTCAGGTTTAACAACAGTTATAAACTTTAAGTGAAATCAATAACAAGTGTAACTGATTAGAACCAACTAATCATTGTATCGCAGGTAATTCATTAGTTTTATAGCAGGTAGATTCGTGTTTGGTTTTTTTTTGTAATTCAGTTTGGATTTTGTTAGACAAAGAGAATTGAAGTTAACGAGTTTGTCAGTTGGAATTAAACTGGGTTTTTTATTAGTCTGTGTTTCCCAAGCCAGGCTTGGCTGATTGAAAACTCCTCAACGCATTTAACCGAAAACCAAATGGTAATCAATCGAAATTTAACACCGAATTGTTTATTCCCGTAGACTCAAGTTTTAATTTAAAAATAATATATTATTCCTTTGATCAAGTACAATTACTATATATATATATATATATATTGCAGATGGCCCAGACTAATTTCAATGTAAAAATCAAAACAATTTTAACACCTATGAACAAAAACGGAGAAAAATTAAATAAATTTGACAATAGGTTTTCATAGAATGAAATCATTAAAGAACGCGAGGAAGCTGTGTGCCACACTAATTAGCAAAGTATTTTAAAAAATATGCTCACAATGTTAGTCCTTCAAACCTACCTTGTTCTATAATTAAATTATGAGTTTGATAAGCTTTGAAAATACCCTATTTATTAGCTCTAAATAAGGCATATGCTATAATTAACTTGAGCATTTAGGCCGTACTGCTAAAAATAAATACAAAGCTCGCTTAAAAGTTAAATACAAAATTAATAAATGTATGGTTTTAGGCTTGAGAATGACTGGCAAGGCCGAAACGTTGGTGCTCTTAATAAAACTGTTGTAGTTTTTAAACTCATACCCTGAAGGATCCACAGCTCTAAATTAAATTACATTGGATACAAAAGTTATTGAAATGATCATGAATGTTCTTATAAAACTCAATTTGTAAAAATTTTTTTTTTTTTTTTTTTTTTTTTTTTTTTCTTTTTTTCTTTTTATCTTTCNTCCATGAAAATAAATATTTGTTTTGATAGATAAAATTGGTCTTCAAATAGATATAATAACCTTAGAGCAAGGAAGAGGTAGAGGGAACAATACTATAGAATCTGGGTCTCAAAAACTGGTTCATTATGCTACACCCCTATACTAAACCTCTCAAGCGGCAGTTTGGTTAAACATTATCGATATCTCGATAAAAACCCAAAATTTATCTGATATCAGCTGATAAGAATAAGTGATCTTTTTTACGACATTTAATATTTTTATTTTTAATTCAGTTTTCTTCATAAATATGTACTTTAATGTTTGTAGTTAATCTTATAATTATCTTATGACAGTAAGGTCGTTAATAAACGTGTAACTGTTCCTAGATAACCAATGGCAATCTTCTTTGAGTGGGGTATCAAATAAATGCTACTGATAAAGATTTGTTGACAAACGTCTGTGGGCACAGAAAGACAAGGAATAGACCAATAAGACAAGGAACAGTGACCAGGTGATCACTTTAGTTCGGATTGAGCTCGCTTGAAAGTGTTAGTATATGGGGGGCGTAGCACAATGAACCACTTTTCAAATCGCATTCCTTGCTCTGAGATAATAACTTATCTACATAGATATCTAAATTAATTTACTTAATTTGACTTTTTCTTCTAAATATATACCTACTGAACACTTAAATACAAGGGTGAAGCTTCCACTCTATCGTGTAGACTTAACGAGTTTATTTCGACTTCTAGAGCTCTATATTCTTCTGCTGATGATGGCGTATAGACGAAACCAATCCACAGATCCTCAGATCAAGTAAGTATCGATGGTAAGACATCTATCCATATCATAACTTACTAACTTGCGGTAATAATCCTCAATTTGACTTCAATACATAGATTAATTTAGTCTTTAGGAATGAAGTTATAAAAAAAACCTTGCTATTTTTTTTTTTTTTTTTTTTTTTTTTTTTTTTTTAAGCGGTGGTAGTGATTATATGTATTTAGAATGATGGCATTTTTGTGTAGATTAGCAATAAACTAATCCTGTATGAGTTAAATTTTCAAGAAAGTTGAACATTTCCTATTTTTTTGAAATGTATTAATGGGTAATTTAATAAGAAACATGCAGTAGATAAAGCACAATCATAGCTTGGCAATAATATCCAATGGAACTCTTACACCAAACTTTTTAATATATCAGTACAAAATTATTTGGTCTAGTATTTTTTTTTACCTTTGATTCAACATTTAATCATTAAACATCAATTTAATACTTCAATTTTTAAGTCTTTGGTAGTATTCATGTTTAAATTTTAATTTAAATCAAATTATAATTATTATTAACACTGGGTGACTGACAGAGAAAAAAAATACTTCCAGAAATATTCCCGGTGCTGGTGTCTATTTTTCTCTGTCTGACTCCCAGTGTTAGTAATAATTATAATTTGATTTAAATCAATTTAATAGTTGATCAAGTTAAATTTATCAAAATCTCAAAGTCGAATTTTCATTCTACATATAATGGTGTATGAGAAATTTAAACAAATACAAATTAATTGCTGAAGATTTACAAGTAATTAAAGCCATTAAAGTTTTACACAACTGAGAACGTATAAGTTAACGACAATTTACTCGAAAGTTTGAGAAAAGTAACAATAAAGTATAAACGAAATTTCGCGTGAGGTTATGAGATTAACAAGGAAACACTTGTTAATCAAAATTTTTTCAAATGATTTGCGTGCAACAATGTTGCCTTTACATAAATTAAAAGTATAAAAATTAAGTAGGTATTGTAACTCAAAAACCATGAATTTAATTAAAGTTTATTAGAATTTAAATCGTTTAAAAATTAATTAGATACACATAATATATAAGTTTTCTGAAACTATATTATATTCACAGTGTTACCATTTCAGAAAACCATTAAAAAAATGTTTTAAAGGAGGCTTCTACGGTTATGGAAATATGCATTATAATTAAAATTGGTACGACTGATTGCACAAAGAGTAACTATGTTTGACATAGCTAAGGTTCTAATGCTACATGGTAGGTATTTAGGCTTTATTGTTTAAATAATTTACAAACTAACTATATATATACATACATGAAAATAAAAATAAGCTCAATCAAAGTTTAGTATAATAGTTATTTATGCACCTAGGGAGTAAAGTAGCCATTATTCCATTAAACGTTTGGTTCTTGAGGCGAAGCCGAAGGAACCATGGTCCCAAAATCCCGAGGCGAAGCCGAGGGAACTAGAGTTTTTGATTCCACTAAAAATATACAAACAAGTGGCAACATATTGTTCAGATTCAAGAACTAAAAATATACAAACAAGTGGCAACATTTTTTTTTTTTTCTTTTATGTAATGCCCCAATATTGACAGGATATCTGACAGCAACATCACCGTTAAGATCTAAACTACTTTTTGTTGCCAGGTTTGTACTGATCTTAAGTTGACAAGTACTTAAAAGATTAATTAGTCGGAAGATTCTTTAGTCTTCTTGTAGAACTAAGCATCTACTTTATCTCTAACTATCTTGGTATGTATTTATGAAGATAAGAATGTATGTATNAAAAAAGATGTTAGATATTTTATCATGAAAAAAAATTCAGTAATTTTCCGGTTCGTTAAACAGAAAATAAATAATTAATTCCTGGTATCAGTTTTCGTTTTCCTACGGCAATAACCCTCTACTCTAGAGTATAAGCTACTTATTTAATATCTAGAGCTTGTACAGGCAAAGACCGTGTACTAAGAAAGGATTAGTACATTAATAAAATAATAACAAGGCACGTTAGATGCAGTATACTCAAAATATCCCAAGATTGAGCTTTCAGAACTCACAATATATGAGAAATTCCTATTGTTTTAAAAACATATCGTTCCCGTTTGTACAAAAAAGTAATCTTTAATGAACAAAATCAAATATATATTCTTCTATTATAGTGTGTTGAAGACCTTACTTATTGAACAACCCTTGTACGTTGTAAGGAAAGTCCATCTCGGGCTGTAGCACTACAGAAAATAAGTAAATGACAATACTAAATTATAATAAACATTTTCGGGTACTTCTTTAGTTTATTACTGCCCCTATGATTGTTTAGAAAATAAATGGATATAATTATTTATGCATTCCTTTTTATAAATAATTATTAAGATAAAGAAATGTTTAGTACAATGTACATTGGGACAAAGGAATGCCACACTTCTTTTTTCATAAGAGGAGTAACAGTCCGTACTCCTTCAATATATTGTTAATCCCTTCTGTTTTTTATAAGGGGATTAAAAATCTAAAGAAGTGTCAATTTTTGATTTACTCTCGCATTTTTTCCAATGTTGATTGGAATAAATAATGCTGGACAAATGTGACAATCTTATGTTTTAAGCAGTGCTTGTTGAATACTTCTAAAGGTACGAATACACCGGGATACAAAGTGTTGCCAATATCCATTTAAATGTTGCCAACATTTTGTTGAGATTCAAGAACTAAAAATATACAAACAAGTGGCAACATTTTGTTGAGATTCAAGAACTAAAAATATACAAACAAGTGGNTCGTGATGTGTCAGTGAGTCAGTCAGTCAGTCAGTGAGTGGTATTTGGATTTTATATATATAGATTCCATATTAAAAACAAATAAACAAATAAGAATTGGAATTAAACTCAAATAGAAGGTTATTTAGATGCAGGTTATAAACATGATAAAGAAGGTCGAAAAAGCAAAGTCGCCAACCTGATTTCGACTTCATTACATTAGCCATTCATTCTACTATTTATAAAATAATTAAGTTGGCAGTACTTACTTTTCCGCCCTAGTTTACTTTTTCGCCCTACTTTTACTTTTTCTTCCTACTTTTTGAGTTCAGGGAAGAAAATACCTGCTTTAGTCCCTCTAAACTAATCCAAAAGCATAACTTTTTCTCCCTACTGGAGATAAAATACTTTTGCAATAGTGGATTCTGCGGTCATGGAAATTTGCACTAAACTTATCACGGACAGAAACTATATTTGACCCCGCAAAAGTTGTAATGGTATAGATTGTAGATAGTAGGTATATTATATATATACGATAGACTCATTTGAGATTTATTAGATTTTTGAATCTTGTATTCGTATAAAAATGTGAAAATCAATAAAATCATATACAGAAAGATAAAAATAAATTCTACATTTCTATTCATATTCATTTCAATTCTATATTCATTCACATATCATCAGGATACATTTCCATTCACCTTCGTTTTTAATGAGTTTAAAACGAGAAAAAAAAATTGAATGAACAATTTCTTCAAATTTTACCTTACATAATAAATTAGAGCATTGTCACGCTGACAAAAATGTTTTTTTAGCAGAGCCATTTGCGCATACATAGAGTCAAAAAGAGAGATCATAAGGGTATTAGAGAAAGATTGTTGCCGATCGTTGTGGCCCATAAAATACCGGGATATAAAGTCGAACTTCAAGAAGAGGACTGCATTCAGACGGGATAACGTGAAAGATAAAAGCTGTCGACGTTCGTTCTCAAGAAATATAAAAAATATAAAATAAAGGCGGATATAAGAGAGGGACTATTGAACTAAAAGTAAATTTTCCAATAATAAAACATTATTAATTAAGTCAATTGAGTGACATTATTTGCCGAACTCCATATTGCTATTGAAGAAGAGTCAAATGAAAAAAAATCAGTAAATCGAATTTAAATTCACAAAAGTTATAGGGACGCTGGATTCAAAATACGCTAGCCGTAGAGCGAGAGAAGTATAAGGAAGATGTATCTCCTTCTTTTTTCAACTTACGATGTAGTAGAGCCCTCTTTAAAATGGGAGATATGTCTCCTTCCTACTCTAACACACGCTATAATAGATCCCTCTTTAAAATGGGGGTGATATCTCCTTCCTGCTCCAACAAATGCTATAATGGTTACCTCTTTAAAAAGGGGGAAATATCTCCTTCCTGTTTTGTTTTAACACACGCTATAATAGATCCCTCTTTAAAAAGGGGGAGATATCTCCATCCTGTTCCAACGCATGCTAATAGATCCTTCTTTAAAAAGTGGGAGATATCTCCTTCCTGTACCAACACACGCTATAATAGATCCCTCTTTAAAAAGGGGGAGATATCTCCTTCCTGCTCCAACACATGCTATAATAGTTCCCTCTTTAAAAATGGGGAAATATCTCCTTCCTGTTTTGTTTTAACACACGCTATAATAGATCTCTCTTTCAAAAGGGGGAGATATCTCCTTTCTGCTCCAACACATGCTATAATGGTTACCTCTTTAAAAAGGGGGAAATATCTCCTTCCTGCTCCAACACATGCTATAATAGTTCCCTCTTTAAAAAGTGGGAGATATCTCCATCCTGTTCCAACTCAAGCTATAATAGATCCCTCTTTAAAAAGGGGGAGATATCTCCTTCCTGTTTTAACACACGCTATAATAGATCTCTCTTTCAAAAGGGGGAGCTATCTCCTTCCTGCTCCAACACACGCTATAATAGATCTCTCTTTCAAAAGGGGGAGATATCTCCTTCCTGCTCCAACACATGCTATAATAGTTCCCTCTTTAAAAATGGGGAAATATCTCCTTCCTGTTTTGTTTTAACACACGCTATAATAGATCTCTCTTTCAAAAGGGGGAGATATCTCCTTTCTGCTCCAACACATGCTATAATGGTTACCTCTTTAAAAAGGGGGAAATATCTCCTTCCTGTTTTAACACACGCTATAATAGATCTCTCTTTTAAAAAAAGGGGGGATATCTCTAACTCCTATTGCTACTATAGTTTAATCTATCCTTCTCTTTCACACTCAATGGACATGTTTGTTTACAGATTTTATTTAATATTATAGAATAATTTGTTTTCTTCGCCGTCTTAAACTCATAAAATCTTCTTATCAAGCATTCTTCAATGTAATTATTTAATAATTAAATATCGTAACATATTACATCTTTTTCATATCCTCTTAATAATTCTATTATTATATTAACAAGATACAATTAAAAAAGAAAATATTTGTTTGAAAACACGACTTATAACTTGTATTTTGTTGTCAACTAGAAAATACCTCAAACATGTAAAATTCTAAGGGGAAAATGTTTGTAAAATGAAACTTTATCCTGAGCTTAAGAGTTTTATAAAACATATTACCTTCAACTCGTCCAATTAGAACTTAAGTTTGAACTTAAAAGTACGAAACAAACTTTATATTAAACTACTTATGTGTAAATGAGAATTAGAAAATATTAAACATGCTTTGATAACATTTAATTATAAATTCTTCTTTAAGATTTAGTACAGAGAAACAAGAAAATTATAATCTTGATTATGGAAAATTTAGTTTTTCGTTAAATTTTCTACCTCATGGGAACAAAGACAACATTTTATCTTGTACTTTAAGAGTTTGATGTCATTAAATATGTGTAAATTAGGTTCTATTTTAAGCTTAGTATTCGTGTGTGTTTTTTAATAAATAATACTTTGTATGTGTTAAAGAGTATATATTATATATTTATACATAAATTCGAACAAACATCATTTATATAATCGAGTAGTGTCACGACGATGAACGCTCCTCGAAATGATTTGTTATGATAAGCTAAGGTCAACCACATTTATTCCATGAAAATAAATATTTGTTTTGATAGATAAAATTGGTCTTCAAATAGATATAATAACCTTAGAGCAAGGAAGAGGTAGAGGGAACAATACTATAGAATCAGGGTCTCAAAAACTGGTTCATTATGCTACACCCCTATACTAAACCTCTCAAGCGGCAGTTTGGTTAAACATTATCGATATCTCGATAAAAACCCAAAATTTATCTGATATCAGCTGATAAGAATAAGTGATCTTTTTTTACGACATTTATTATTTTTATTTTTAATTCAGTTTTCTTCATAAATATGTTCTTTAATGTTTGTAGTTAATCTTATTAATTATCTAAAGGCAGCAACATCGTTTGTAAGCGTGTAACAGTTCCTAGATAACCAATAGCAATCTTCTTTGAGTGGGGTATCAAATAAATGCAACTGATAAGGATTTGTTGATAACCGTCTGTGGAGACAGAAAGACAAGGAATAGACCAATAAGACAAGGAACAGTGATCACGTGATCACTTTAGTTCGGATTAAGCTCGCTTGAAAGTGTTAGTATAGGGGTGTTGCATAATGAACCACTTTTCAAATCGCATTGCTCCCTCTACCCCTTCCTTGAGGGTGAGATATTGACTTATCTACTTATTAATTTAATATCTATATTAATTATATGATATCTAAATTCATTTACTTAATTTGACTTTTTCTTCTAAATATATACTGAACACTAAATACAAGGGTGAAGCTTTCACTCTATCATGTAGACTTTACGAGTTCATTTCGACTTCTAGAGCTCTATATTCTTCTGCTGATGATGTTGTATAGCCGATACCAGTCAAGAGATCCTCACATCAAGTAGTAGTAGTAGAAGTAGTAGTAGTAGTAGTAGTCTAGTACTTCCTACTACAACGGGTAGGATGAACCACTTGTTGGAACCTTGCAATACGGCCATTACTTAGGCTCTTTTTACGTTCCAGCTACTTTTCACATCATACATTTGTTGTCATACATACCGTGGTGGAGAATTCCAGCTGCTTCACTCATTATACATTTGTACATTGTACCGTCGAAGCGAGTATGGTATGGTCATTAGTAAGCTATACAAATGTGCGTCAAAGCGTGGGGGAAGAGTCCCCATAAAGGGTATCCCTCGCCCTGCTCCGTCCTC
>KZ651805.1:295265-320139 GCA_001010745.2 Gerris buenoi
CTTATGTCTCTAGCATAAAAACCACTATTTCTGATAAATAAGAGTTATAGCCTCATTTCCATACTAGTCTATATCATTAAAAAAATTGCTAAAAATAGTTGCAATCAGTACATTTTTTTTTTTTGATAAGTAATAACGATATTTAAAATTATATCAATGAATTAATTTATTATTCAACAAAAAATATTCAACTTTTTAGCGAATTATTCGCAATATTTTAGCTTTTCTGTTCCATAATCTTCAGTAGAGTACAGTATATGTTACGTCGTTAGAAAGCTTATGCGTTGGCGTAGTTTTTAAGCTATTCAGAAATATATGTTGACTATACAAACAACAAAGTTATGGAGGGCCATATTTTTGTTGTCATTTTTAATAAAATATTTTATTAGTTTATAATGGTTTTATTCTAACTTCAAATGGATCTACACAAGTAAATGTTTAGGGTTTTTTAAAGGAAATTTAATGAACTTTCCAACGGTGAGGATCGCATCATTTTAGCTATATTAGTTTTTGCGTTAAAGAGCATTTTATTGCAAAATTCACAAATATATCGAAACTATATATATATATCGATATATCTCGAAAACGAAGGTCGATAGGACAAGTGATAATATATCATTTTTGGTAGCAAATTTGATATAGAATCACACCCTGCTCTGTGTCCCTGTTGAGCTGGAACACCCTGTATAACTAAACCAAAAATAAATAAACGAAATAATAATAAGTAAATAAATAAATCCTCTATACAAAGAAAAATAACGAAATTGAATACAAACATTCAAATATATATATGTTCAATTTTCTAAAAAAAAAAAATGAAAAGCCCGACAAAACAAATGATTCTAATACTTGGTCAGTAATTGAATTAGTAACAGTACAAACATACGAGTATCATACATTTTTTAAAATAACGAGATTTCGTTTGAATTTATTGAAATTTGTTTTTTCCTTTTAAAAAACAGAAAATGGATTAAAAAAGAACTCAAAATAAAATTATCAGCACTCTGTTTAACTGAATCCCTGGCAATAGACTAAAAAGATTTACATACATATTTTTTATTTTATTTTTGTTTATTTATTTAGTCGGAGGCTTATTTTATTGCATTAGTAAAAGATCTTTCCTACAAAATCTAGTCTAAAATGGTATCTCTGAAAACAATATATAAATTATTTTTCTCTACGAATATTGTCACAATTAAAACTAGTTAACCAATTTGTGGCCACACACCACACAGCGTATATTATATCTGGCGTTTCTATTATTGAGCGAATTGTGGTTGTTTGGATATTCATATTCAAAATTTGCTACGTTTCTATGTTGTTGCAATACGAATAAAAATACGTATTAAAATACAGTTTTTGGATCCAAATTGTCAATGAAAACTAGATTAAATACGGATTGAATATGATTTAGATCCAGATAAGATACACCAAATTCTGGGTTCGTATTTGGATCGAGTCTCATGGAAACACCTGAACTCGATCCTGACATACGCTGAGTGTGAGTGTGATCAGCGGTTTTCCATTGTAACAAGACAAATCTGTCAAAACACCACTCCCCTCAAGCAAAACACATAACTACATATAACCAGAAGGTTTGTTCCAACCTCTAATTGTATCGTCCCGCGAATCATTCAGGAATCAGTTAGTATGTACAAGTTTTATACGCTCGCGCTAATATTGTACTGCATTAAAATCATGTTAGGTTTTAGGAGGTAAACGGGTTTAGGACTATAATTCACACCGTATGAAAAGCATTCAAGGAAGTCTAACTAAAGCTGGATGCACACGATCCAATTGGACTTGGACAAAGTAACTTTGATAAAATTCACTTGGACCAGGTGGTTGTGCAACTTTTGAAGCAGGGTTTACTCGATCCAAGTCGACTTGGTCCAAGTAGTTTGAACAACACTGTCAAAATCAGCTGTTTCCAGTGAAAAAACTCATTTTTGACAGCTCGTTCTCATAATTTGCAGGTGGGCGCCATTTTTATTTCTATCCAAGTCTACTCTGATAAAAAAAAGTTGGGACCATCCAACTCAACTTGGATGGTCCAAGTACACTTTGATATCCTGTTTACACGATCAAAGTATCGTCAAATCTGACTTGGTTCAAGTCCAGATCGTGTATACCCAGCTTTACCTTCCTGTTGACATGTGTGACGATTTACATAACTGCGCATGTTAGCAAACCAGTATCTGCGCTATTGTCAGAGGATTAGAGGATCGTTTGGACAGTACAGAAAACGTTCCGCAAACGATCCCTACACGGGTTGGGAGAAAGGTACGAAACACTGTCATACACTGGATTAGAACTTTAGAACGGCTTTTATCCATTGCACATGCAGTGACGATCCCGCGGACGGTACACTGCGTGTTTGGAACAAACCTGTCATTTTTAGTTGTTTTTTAAAACAAACATAAACAAACCTGGATATAAAAGGTGAAGGTTACAAAATTATCTATTATTATTTTAGAATAATACTATAGGTTTGTTCCAACCCCGCTATTTGTACCGTCCTTTGTATCGTCCCGCGGATCGTTCGGGAATCGTTTAGGACAGGTTTTATACGCATGCGCTAACATTGTACTGTAATAAAATCNGAATTAGAAAATATTAAACATGCTTTGATAACATTTAATTATAAATTCTTCTTTAAGATTTAGTACAGAGAAACAAGAAAATTATAATCTTGATTATGGAAAATTTAGTTTTTCGTTAAATTTTCTACCTCATGGGAACAAAGACAACATTTTATCTTGTACTTTAAGAGTTTGATGTCATTAAATATGTGTAAATTAGGTTCTATTTTAAGCTTAGTATTCGTGTGTGTTTTTTAATAAATAATACTTTGTATGTGTTAAAGAGTATATATTATATATTTATACATAAATTCGAACAAACATCATTTATATAATCGAGTAGTGTCACGACGATGAACGCTCCTCGAAATGATTTGTTATGATAAGCTAAGGTCAACCACATTTATTCCATGAAAATAAATATTTGTTTTGATAGATAAAATTGGTCTTCAAATAGATATAATAACCTTAGAGCAAGGAAGAGGTAGAGGGAACAATACTATAGAATCAGGGTCTCAAAAACTGGTTCATTATGCTACACCCCTATACTAAACCTCCCAAGCGGCAGTTTGGTTAAACATTATCGATATCTCGATAAAAACCCAAAATTTATCTGATATCAGCTGATAAGAATAAGTGATCTTTTCTTACGACATTTATTATTTTTATTTTTAATTCAGTTTTCTTCATAAATATGTTCTTTAATGTTTGTAGTTAATCTTATTAATTATCTAAAGGCAGCAACATCGTTTGTAAGCGTGTAACAGTTCCTAGATAACCAATAGCAATCTTCTTTGAGTGGGGTATCAAATAAATGCAACTGATAAGGATTTGTTGATAACCGTCTGTGGAGACAGAAAGACAAGGAATAGACCAATAAGACAAGGAACAGTGATCACGTGATCACTTTAGTTCGGATTAAGCTCGCTTGAAAGTGTTAGTATAGGGGTGTTGCATAATGAACCACTTTTCAAATCGCATTGCTCCCTCTACCCCTTCCTTGAGGGTGAGATATTGACTTATCTACTTATTAATTTAATATCTATATTAATTATATGATATCTAAATTCATTTACTTAATTTGACTTTTTCTTCTAAATATATACTGAACACTAAATACAAGGGTGAAGCTTTCACTCTATCATGTAGACTTTACGAGTTCATTTCGACTTCTAGAGCTCTATATTCTTCTGCTGATGATGTTGTATAGCCGATACCAGTCAAGAGATCCTCACATCAAGTAGTAGTAGTAGAAGTAGTAGTAGTAGTAGTAGTCTAGTACTTCCTACTACAACGGGTAGGATGAACCACTTGTTGGAACCTTGCAATACGGCCATTACTTAGGCTCTTTTTACGTTCCAGCTACTTTTCACATCATACATTTGTTGTCATACATNTATTTTGTTGTCAACTAGAAAATACCTCAAACATGTAAAATTCTAAGGGGAAAATGTTTGTAAAATGAAACTTTATCCTGAGCTTAAGAGTTTTATAAAACATATTACCTTCAACTCGTCCAATTAGAACTTAAGTTTGAACTTAAAAGTACGAAACAAACTTTATATTAAACTACTTATGTGTAAATGAGAATTAGAAAATATTAAACATGCTTTGATAACATTTAATTATAAATTCTTCTTTAAGATTTAGTACAGAGAAACAAGAAAATTATAATCTTGATTATGGAAAATTTAGTTTTTCGTTAAATTTTCTACCTCATGGGAACAAAGACAACATTTTATCTTGTACTTTAAGAGTTTGATGTCATTAAATATGTGTAAATTAGGTTCTATTTTAAGCTTAGTATTCGTGTGTGTTTTTTAATAAATAATACTTTGTATGTGTTAAAGAGTATATATTATATATTTATACATAAATTCGAACAAACATCATTTATATAATCGAGTAGTGTCACGACGATGAACGCTCCTCGAAATGATTTGTTATGATAAGCTAAGGTCAACCACATTTATTCCATGAAAATAAATATTTGTTTTGATAGATAAAATTGGTCTTCAAATAGATATAATAACTTAATTTACTTAATTTGACTTTTTCTTCTAAATATATACTGAACACTAAATACAAGGGTGAAGCTTTCACTCTATCATGTAGACTTTACGAGTTCATTTCGACTTCTAGAGCTCTATATTCTTCTGCTGATGATGTTGTATAGCCGATACCAGTCAAGAGATCCTCACATCAAGTAGTAGTAGTAGAAGTAGTAGTAGTAGTAGTAGTCTAGTACTTCCTACTACAACGGGTAGGATGAACCACTTGTTGGAACCTTGCAATACGGCCATTACTTAGGCTCTTTTTACGTTCCAGCTACTTTTCACATCATACATTTGTTGTCATACATACCGTGGTGGAGAATTCCAGCTGCTTCACTCATTATACATTTGTACATTGTACCGTCGAAGCGAGTATGGTATGGTCATTAGTAAGCTATACAAATGTGCGTCAAAGCGTGGGGGAAGAGTCCCCATAAAGGGTATCCCTCGCCCTGCTCCGTCCTCGAACCATAGATACAAATTACATCATCATAACACGGATCGGACCCACATCAAAGAGTGGGGTAAGAGTTCCCATAAAGGATGTCCCTCGCCCTGCACCGTCCGCGATTCATTGATGCAATTCAGAGTATCATGGATCGAACCCACGACCTCAAGGTGCCTTGACTTATTGATAGCTGAGCTAGCGCCTTCAGAGGCTCGGCTACCCTGGCTCCCTTCTCAGATCAAATAAGTATCTCTCCATATCATAACTTTCTAATTTGCGGTAATAATCCTCAATTTGACTATACATAGATTAATTTAATTTTGTATACATAGATTACTATAATGTTCGCTTGTTATAAGATACTTTTCCGATGGGACAACGCTAAAATAATTATTTAATTCGAGTGGTAAACGCACTCGACTCTGAAACCAATGTCTATAAAACCTCGGTTGTGAGATCGAATCCCAGAGAGGTGAGAATGTTTTACACTGATGATTTCATCGAGTAGATGATTAAAGTGGCCGAATAATAACCCCCGTCCAGTAATAACCCAGGCTGTTGTACGGGACTAAACACAAAAAATAAAATCTGTGATTTACAAAACCAATTTGAAGCCTTCTACTTTTCCTATTTAGGGAGTTAGTATTTAGAGTTATTTTTGCACCAAGGGAATAATGTGAGACATTATTTCCCGCGTGACAGAGTTGATTCCTGAGGCAAAGCCGAAGGAATCAAGACAACTAAATCCCGAGGCGAAGCCGAGGGATTAACATCAATTAGCTCCCGAGGCGCAGCCGAGGGAGATAATTATAACAAGGGAATAATTATGCATTATTCCCGAGGTCCATACAAAATTTTATCTCCAGGAAAAGCACGATATAAGATTTATTCAACAAAGAAAACGTTTGTATTTATTTATTATACGATACATTTTTTGCCTAATACATTTGGAGCACAAAACAAAATATATTTACAAATTAAAAATTTTATACTTGCATATATAACTTAAGCATAAACAACAACAAAAATATTTAATAAAAGTTGAAAGTACAATTGTTACAATTTTGAATATTTATTGGCCTTTGAATGGCCGTATTAGTAGTTTCCAAAGGCTGAGATTCTGTGCTCGGCCCTGGCTGTGCGTTAAATACAGTAGTTGTATTGGTTTGTTTAAATATTTTTTGGGCAACTTTTATTTTATTTTCCACAGAATTTTCNAGAGTATTGTTATGTTGGTCCTTTGGTCTAAGGGACACAACCTCTCGGCAAAAGTTGGCTTCAGCCTCTTATCAGTAATTGCTTAGGATTTCGATTCTATGCTCCTTCTATAAATAGTATTATTCTATGATTATTATTGATTGGTTTATTGAAAACATATTGAATACAGTTTTAATACCCCTCATGGAAACACCCAACTTGTTACATCCCAAATCAGGATTCATCTTTATTTAAACATCATGGAAACGTAGTAATTAATTGTGAGAAGACAGTTAAAATTAATATGGGACCAACAAAATGCTAATAGTGACTAAACATCTAAAATTAAAAATATTGGTTAAGTGGTTTTTAAGTTATATTAGTAGCGCTTTGATCGAGCCCAGATCACGGCAATTTCAGTTAGCAATCATATATATTCTTTTGTGACGCTAGAGAAAAATAATTTAAAAGTTCATTAAAACATTCTTTAATTTTTAAAGGAGTATTCAATGGAAACGAGATTTTTATCAAAGCTAATTATGAATTATTTAACTTACTAATAGTATTATCGATAACTATTAATACTATAGAAATATTATGAATATAAAATTTCAACTTAACCAGGTTTATTTTGTTCGCCTTTTTACAACTGCTTTCATTCTGTGTAATTTTATTATTATTCTTCTAACAGGAAAACAGTCCTTAATGTTTTTTTATTTTTACTAAACGACGATGGGTTGGAAACCATTAAGTTATAAATTCACTAAACGGAAAGAGGGGGAGTTGCAGGGTTGACGGTGAAACAAGAGTTGAAAAAAAAACCTTCTAGGCACTCAAGTTAATGGGATGTAATTCTGTTGGTAAACCTGCGTGCTTAGCAACGTTTAACCAGTGTTTCATTTATTTTGTTTCGAAGACTTAAAACTTATCTTTTTTTTACAACCTCAACTCAAGTGAAGACTAATCAAATAAGTAAGATAGTGAGATTGAATATGCAAAGGTAAATTATGAAGTCTAAAAACAAAAACCTGTAACTACTTTGCATTTATAATGATGGTTAATCTTGTTTGTACAACGTTAGAAGAATAGATTATTACTACTCGACCTTCAAACACCCTTACAGATAACCTTGTAAGACAGGGAATACCTGTTATCATGATAACAAGGAGATAAGGAAACGACACAATGCAGTGATAAGAAAGGAAAATCAAAGAGCCAGGTAATTCTTAGCTGAGTGATCCTCCCTCAATTATTATAATATCAAATGATATTTAGTTAGCGCTGTGTTAGCGAGAGAATTTCGACTAAGCGAAAATTATATTTTGAGATGATGTAGATGAATTTAAATTTGTTTGTAGTAAGTCTACTACTAGACGGGTAGGACGAAATACTTGTTCAAACCTAGCAATTAGGTCTTATTTAGACCCTTTTTACTGACCCCCTTTATGTTCGAGAGTTCCAGCTACTTCACACATCATACGTGCACCACCGAAACGAGTATATGGTATGGTCATTAGTAACCCATTTAAATCAGAGCAGGGGTCATACACATAACTCTGTACCATCCTGGATTAACAGGTTTACATCAGAACCCCACTAAAGTCTGGGATCCTGGTGTACGTCGTAGGTTCCATTGATCTTGTTCCGATCTCGATTCATAGATTTAAATAAGAGTATCAATGGCACGGGATTCATTCATCGATGACATGTGACTTACGCCACATGAGCACGCCGGCTCCCTATTATCCCTTTAGTATTTACGTATTATTCCCTGGGCCCAAACAAGTTGTTTCAGCAAATGCATCGATGTTTGTCCGTTAAAAGTAACTTTAATGAAGAGATCCGGCTTTCTACGACTAGAGGTCATCTTTAGTGCCATTTAGTTGTTTCATTTTCTAGACGTATGATTATAATGTATTATAAAAAATTGTAACGAGATACATTTTAAAATATAAGAGTAACTAAATACTTAGGATGTGAGTATAAAAAATAATTCATTCTAATTAATGAATTGAAAAGATAGAAAGATAGTTTGTCTTAAAAGATTTTGATTTCTAACGGGGTCAGATTTATTATTATTTTTTATTAAAATTACTAAGGGATCATAATTGTGATGTACCATAAAAATTTTATTAAAACCGGATAAGTATGTTATCTACGTCGTTAGATACCTGGGGATCTGCTAAAATGGTGACAAAAAGCGACCAACAGAGACAAAACTAAAATTGTTCTCTCATGCCAGAACACATTTTAATCGCGGAAATTTTTAATTTGGTGTAATAGAAAAATGTTTTTTTTTTTTTTTTTTCAAAATTATCACAATGCCTCAAAATTGAGCTTCGCTTCGCTCAGCTCTTATATTACACTTTGCATTTGTTTAGATGTAGACTCCTCTTGAACGGCTGAACCGAGATTTATAAAATGTTGCAACCTGCCCCGAGGATTAGCAATGCCCAGCTAGTTGCTCAGTGGAGACGGGCGTGGGCTATGAGTTCATATATTAATTTAGGTTTAACGAGCGTATGATAAATACCTGTGTTAATGANTACCAAAGTTCATTGACAACGGATCAATGATCAGACATCACGCATCAGCAATAAAACACACTTACTCTCACACACAAACGGATTCTGCTGGATTTTCAGTGTGCTGTAAATCTGGAACAATTCCTAGAAATACTCCGCAATTTCTTGACGGAAATTAGAACTTTTTATCCAAAAGATGCATCATCTTTTGAAATGACGCTAACAGCCAAAATAAATATTATAAGTTAGGCATCTTAACCAATAATAATATCATTATTAGTAGTAAATTGAACTAATTTCAAACTGTTCGTTTAATTTCCTAAGCATTTCATTACACGATAAAGCTATATTAAAACATTTTAACCTTTCTATATCTTGATTATTATAAATAAATCTTAACTGTGCACTGATAATTTTTGTTCCTGCATTTTTTTTCGACCCCTATTATTATTTTTTTCAGCTTTATTTCTATTTAAAATGTTAGACACGTAAAATACTATGAACGATCACGTTTGATGATTGCGTTTTTAAACAAAGATATCTAAATAAATAAAATAAAGGATTTTCACACGCAAGTTTCTCGTTAGCTTGTTCTCTGAAGTTTCTCATCGCATTTCCTAGAATAAAAACTATTTAATATTTTGGGGGGAAAAACAACGTCGTAATCTATTTCATGTCTGGCAATGAAGGTTCCATAATTAGAAGTATTTTTTATAAAAAGTAGAAGCAATAACAAGCAGTTGATAAATATTCCACACTTAATTACTATATTAAAAGAAATTAATTCAAATGATATATAATCTATAATTAAAAATCTAACTTGGCTTATTAAATTATCTTCCAAACCCGCCACACAGAATCTCGATGTATTCATGTCTTAATACAGAGCTAACATATAAGGGACCCCACATCCAAATTTCTTAGATTAGAAGCATACTCCCTCCAGCTTTGAGAATATCCAAAGAAAAGTTAAAAGTGAACTGTTGTCAATCTGCCTAAAGACCCAGCCACACAGGAAGCTACGCGACGCGAGCTAGCAATGCTACGTCTGCGTAGAAGAGGAGCTAGCTATGCTACGTCTGCGTAGATGAGGAGCTAGCTATGCTACGTCGGCGTAGATGAGGAGCTAGCTATGCTACGTCTGTGTAGATGAGGAGCTAGCTATGCTACGTCAGCGTAGATGAGGAGCTAGCTATGCTGTGTCTGCGTAGATGAGGGCTACGCTATCCATACTCGTATTTATGTGGGGTGGCCACTCAGAAAGCGATTATTTTTTTCTAGTCACGTTCCTCACGTTAAGAGGAGGATCTTAAACAAGATGAAGAGAAGTGCAAAGAATACTTTAAAATGACATTAAGTGACTTTAAAGTTCTTCTCTATCTTCTTCAAAGTGATGTAGAAATAATTGCAAGATAAAAAGAACTTTTTATATACTACGTTTTTAAATTTTCTGTCATAGATAAATCATAAATTTGAAACCTGTCAAAATGAAGATCGTAAATATGGGAGATGCCAAAACAAATAAAATAACTTGCGGATTTTTTCCTAACTAACTTTCCATACAGCACAATTTTCTGAAAACGAATTAAATTTTGTTGAAAGATGGATAAAAGTATTAAAATAATGTATTGTCATCGTGTTCTTAGTTAGAAATCGATTGCAAGATTTGTACTGGACAAGCAAACAAACAAACAAGAAAGCAAGCTAAGAAAAATGTAGTAAAAAATAGATTTAACTACAGAGTGACTATATCACCTGAAGAACTCCTTGCTGTATCTTTGCTTTGAGGTAAGTAAAATTTATGTTCGTTTGTTTTTGGTAGAGTTGCAGAGGGTAGTAGCAGTCTGCGCAAGTCCTTTGCCGAGAAATCCATTCAAACGGAATTGCAAAAACACAGCTAAGATGCGTTGTCGACGTAGCGTTAAGTGTGGCCACCTTCATTCATTATAACAGAAAGGAAATTTTTCAGACATAACTAGCTCATGTCGCAGCTTTCTGTGTGGCCATGACCTTAAAGCTTAGGACCAAAACAAGACTCAATGTTGCGTGTCTCCATTGCGTGGCTAAATCGGCGCTGTTGCGATTCAGCCACGCATTAAAGACGTGCAATATAGAGTCCCGGTGGACAAAGCTTAACAGATAAAACACTGTACAAAGATTTAACAAGTAGTCTTGCGTCATTTCAAAACATTTAACAGCTTCTAACAGGGACATAAAAAAAGAACAAAACGTATTTAAAGACTTTTTAGTGCCAAAAAACTTTAAGTATTAAATTAAATCTTACTTAGTTCAAAAAAATACAGGGCATGGCTTTAGAGACATTTCAAAACTTCGGTAATTGCTTAAATAATCAGAAGAATAAGCGAACAGATTCTTTATTTGTCTTGGAGAGTAAGTTGTCTTCTATTTAAGTTATCACTTTGTACTAAGTTACAAGAAGTATTCTTGTTTCAAGTTATTCAAACCAAACATCTATCTTTTATTTTCAATCTTTTTTCTACTAACAAACCTTGACTTGACTTTAAGTCCTTCGTAAAAAAAAAGAAACTAAAATTACACTGAAATATAAAGAGTAGAGGGGTTGGGCAAAAAAGCAGTGTTTTGCACCGTTGGGCAAAAAAGCCCCGAACTCACCTCTAAAGGAGAAAAAAGACACAAGAGAGTAGAAAGAAAGCGAAAGAGCTTAAACAAAAATATAAGACTCTGTGGAAAAAAAAAAAAAAAAACAGCTCAAGAAAAATTACAAAGGACAAATTGAAAAGAACAATGGTTAAATTCCATCTCTACGCTAATCGACTGAGAAAGCTCAAAATGAGGAGACCCTCATGAAAACTTATACAGTTTTGAAATGAAAACGTACACTAGGGTTTTATTCATTTTGCAAGGAATATTATTGTTTCTTTGTTGTAGGGGAGACATTTATTATTATAATATTAACACTAGAAGAGAGCAGTAGTGCGACCCTGTATGCTTTTCTATGTAAAGAATAAATCGAAAATGCTCTGCAAAAATTTCATCAAAGCGTATTACAGTGCCTGAAATCAAAATAATAACCCACAAACTAAATCGGTTAACATTTAAAATATTTAAATTATTTATAGCGGGAATTGTTAAATTAANTTTAGTGCCAAAAAACTTTAAGTATTAAATTAAAACCAATAATAATATCATTATTAGTAGTAAATTGAACTAATTTCAAACTGTTCGTTTAATTTCCTAAGCATTTCATTACACGATAAAGCTATATTAAAACATTTTAACCTTTCTATATCTTGATTATTATAAATAAATCTTAACTGTGCACTGATAATTTTTGTTCCTGCATTTTTTTTCGACCCCTATTATTATTTTTTTCAGCTTTATTTCTATTTAAAATGTTAGACACGTAAAATACTATGAACGATCACGTTTGATGATTGCGTTTTTAAACAAAGATATCTAAATAAATAAAATAAAGGATTTTCACACGCAAGTTTCTCGTTAGCTTGTTCTCTGAAGTTTCTCATCGCATTTCCTAGAATAAAAACTATTTAATATTTTGGGGGGAAAAACAACGTCGTAATCTATTTCATGTCTGGCAATGAAGGTTCCATAATTAGAAGTATTTTTTATAAAAAGTAGAAGCAATAACAAGCAGTTGATAAATATTCCACACTTAATTACTATATTAAAAGAAATTAATTCAAATTATATATAATCTATAATTAAAAATCTAACTTGGCTTATTAAATTATCTTCCAAACCCGCCACACAGAATCTCGATGTATTCATGTCTTAATACAGAGCTAACATATAAGGGACCCCACATCCAAATTTCTTAGATTAGAAGCATACTCCCTCCAGCTTTGAGAATATCCAAAGAAAAGTTAAAAGTGAACTGTTGTCAATCTGCCTAAAGACCCAGCCACACAGGAAGCTACGCGACGCGAGCTACGCGACGCGAGCTAGCAATGCTACGTCTGCGTAGAACTTACTAATAGTATTATCGATAACTATTAATACTATAGAAATATTATGAATATAAAATTTCAACTTAAAACATCATGGAAACGTAGTATATGAGTGGTTTATTGAAAACATATTGAATACAGTTTTAATACCCCTCATGGAAACACCCAACTTGTTACATCCCAAATCAGGATTCATCTTTATTTAAACATCATGGAAACGTAGTAATTAATTGTGAGCAGACAGTTAAAATTAATATGGGACCAACAAAATGCTAATAGTGACTAAACATCTAAAATTAAAAATATTGGTTAAGTGGTTTTTAAGTTATATTAGTAGCGCTTTGATCGAGCCCAGATCACGGCAATTTCAGTTAGCAATCATATATATTCTTTTGTGACGCTAGAGAAAAATAATTTAAAAGTTCAAAACATTCTTTAATTTTTAAAGGAGTATTCAATGGAAACGAGATTTTTATCAAAGCTAATTATGAATTATTTAACTTACTAATAGTATTATCGATAACTATTAATACTATAGAAATATTATGAATATAAAATTTCAACTTAACCAGGTTTATTTTGTTCGCCTTTTTACAACTGCTTTCATTCTGTGTAATTTTATTATTATTCTTCTAACAGGAAAACAGTCCTTAATGTTTTTTTATTTTTACTAAACGACGATGGGTTGGAAACCATTAAGTTATAAATTCACTAAACGGAAAGAGGGGGAGTTGCAGGGTTGACGGTGAAACAAGAGTTGAAAAAAAAACCTTCTAGGCACTCAAGTTAATGGGATGTAATTCTGTTGGTAAACCTGCGTGCTTAGCAACGTTTAACCAGTGTTTCATTTATTTTGTTTCGAAGACTTAAAACTTATCTTTTTTTTACAACCTCAACTCAAGTGAAGACTAATCAAATAAGTAAGATAGTGAGATTGAATATGCAAAGGTAAATTATGAAGTCTAAAAACAAAAACCTGTAACTACTTTGCATTTATAATGATGGTTAATCTTGTTTGTACAACGTTAGAAGAATAGATTATTACTACTCGACCTTCAAACACCCTTACAGATAACCTTGTAAGACAGGGAATACCTGTTATCATGATAACAAGGAGATAAGGAAACGACACAATGCAGTGATAAGAAAGGAAAATCAAAGAGCAAGGTAATTCTTAGCTGAGTGATCCTCCCTCAATTATTATAATATCAAATGATATTTAGTTAGCACTGTGTTAGCGAGAGAATTTCGACTAAGCGAAAATTATATTTTGAGATGATGTAGATGAATTTAAATTTGTTTGTAGTAAGTCTACTACTAGACGGGTAGGACGAAATACTTGTTCAAACCTAGCAATTAGGTCTTATTTAGACCCTTTTTACTGACCCCCTTTATGTTCGAGAGTTCCAGCTACTTCACACATCATACGTGCACCACCGAAACGAGTATATGGTATGGTCATTAGTAACCCATTTAAATCAGAGCAGGGGTCATACACATAACTCTGTACCATCCTGGATTAACAGGTTTACATCAGAACCCCACTAAAGTCTGGGATCCTGGTGTACGTCGTAGGTTCCATTGATCTTGTTCCGATCTCGATTCATAGATTTAAATAAGAGTATCAATGGCACGGGATTCATTCATCGATGACATGTGACTTACGCCACATGAGCACGCCGGCTCCCTATTATCCCTTTAGTATTTACGTATTATTCCCTGGGCCCAAACAAGTTGTTTCAGCAAATGCATCGATGTTTGTCCGTTAAAAGTAACTTTAATGAAGAGATCCGGCTTTCTACGACTAGAGGTCATCTTTAGTGCCATTTAGTTGTTTCATTTTCTAGACGTATGATTATAATGTATTATAAAAAATTGTAACGAGATACATTTTAAAATATAAGAGTAACTAAATACTTAGGATGTGAGTATAAAAAATAATTCATTCTAATTAATGAATTGAAAAGATAGAAAGATAGTTTGTCTTAGAAGATTTTGATTTCTAACGGGGTCAGATTTATTATTATTTTTTATTAAAATTACTAAGGGATCATAATTGTGATGTACCATAAAAATTTTATTAAAACCGGATAAGTATGTTATCTACGTCGTTAGATACCTGGGGATCTGCTAAAATGGTGACAAAAAGCGACCAACAGAGACAAAACTAAAATTGTTCTCTCATGCCAGAACACATTTTAATCGCGGAAATTTTTAATTTGGTGTAATAGAAAAATGTTTTTTTTTTTTTTTTTTCAAAATTTNTGTAAGTTACCAGGCACTTCTTTTGATTATTACTCCCGCTATGAAGAAAATAAGAAAATAGAGGGGACTAACAATCTAAAGAAGGTGAACGGAATGTTCTTCTTTAGACTGTTACTCCCCTCATAAACACAGAAGTGTGATATTCCTTTGTCCCAAAGTACATTGGACTAAACATCCCTTTGTCTTTAATAGTTATTTTGATAAAGGCATTTATATTCTAAAATCACATAGGGGAGTAACAATCTAAAGAAGTACCAGTTACCATACTACTAAAATTATTGATTTGCTATTGTTTAATAAAAAAATTAATTAAATTATTATTAAATTATTAGCTGAGATTATGGTGAGAGACCATCTGTTTTATTACTCAACTAAAATTTATTCGTTAAACAGAAATATAATTTGTGTCAATTTAAAAAAGAAGAAAAAAGTAAAACAAAAAAGCATGTACATAAATTTCAGGATCAATTCTAGTCCAGTCAAATAAGATATTAAATTCGCAAAGCGTGATGTAGCTCTGATTACTTTATACGTTGTTCGTGCCAGTTTGGATAGATAGGGATAGGAGAGATAGAGTTTTTGAAGTGCCATTTCTCGATAACTATATGACGTAAAGGGCTGCAGTTGGGCTTATGCTCCTGCAAATTTACTGTACTTTAAAAATAGTACCGAAAAAAAACATAGTTTTTCGAGTTATATGGCAAAAAAAAACTGAAACAAGTCCTAATCTTAAATTATATTTTGTATATAATGTTATTTTATATACTACAGGGTAATCGAAAAAAACCGCACTTTTACACACAAACACACACACACACACACACANAGATACAGCTTAATTGAAATTTAAATTTGCATCAAGGTCATTTTTTTTACTTTCTCATATACGTAGTACATGAAAAGATGAAGTATTGAGATGGAACGAAAATTCTATTTCGAGTTGTAGATGGATTTACACGTTTTGAGGTTCCTTGAGTCCAAAAAAGTGGTTTTTACAAAATATACTCCCCATCAAAATTAACGCACCACTTTAATATTTTTATGCTTACACAAAAGTCGATCAATTAGGATCTTTTTTCTATTGTTTAAATCTCAGGCGGACCTATTTCGCCTCTGTCGATCATATCTACTCTCCTGGAACCGCCGAATAGCTCGGCCGATTGCAACGAGATGCACTCCTAGTCGACAACCAATCTTTTGAGAAAAGCCTTTCTTAACCCATCAAAACAGGTTTAATCGTTTCTTCCACAGTTAAATTAAAAGGTCTATTCATGTTGACACAAACAAACAACTGTGTTAATGAATAACTACGGGAGAGCTCTCAATTTAGTCAATTGCAAATAACAGTGAATCATTAATGATGATGATTAAATATAATTAATTTATGATGATTAAATATAATTAATGATGATTAAATATAATTAATGATGATTAAATATAATTGATGATGATTACAGCTATTAAAGCAGACTTAAACGTTTAGAAAAGAAACAACGTTTTTACTGACGTAAGGATCTTAAGTTCTGACGTAAGGATTTTAATTAAAAACTTGAAATAACTTATTGTAATAAAGTACAATAGACAGAAACACAATCGGACTTTAGACCTAGGTTCGGCACGAAATGTCGGGATGTTATGACTATTTGTTAGGCACTTCATTAAAATGTTACTCCTCTTATAAATTAACCAGAGGGGAGTAACATTCTAAAGGAGGTGAACGGAATGTTCATCTTTAGACTATTACCACTCTTATAAAAACAGAAGTGTGATACTCCTTTGTCCCTAACGTTGGACGAAACATCCCTTTGTCTTAATAATTATTTAGACAGTCATTTATATTCTTCAAAAAACATAGGACAGTAACAATCTAAAGAAGTGCCTGGTGTTCTAACATCATATACAACGTGGAGTTGTAAGTTGTAGAGTAAATATTTATACATATTTAAGTATGAAATGTATTAAGATGTTTCTCAAATATCTTTCATAATTTTTTAGATAGAAAAGAGATCATGTTTTGCTAACATTTTTGGTCCCATTTACCTCACAAATACGAGGAGATAGTTCTGAACAGTAAAAACGAGGTGTGAACTATATTCTTCTTTACTTATTTTGATAAAAGCTCTACTCTGACTTGAGAACTGTTCTGATCCATTTGGTTGCATGTATTCGAAGGTAAATCTCTCTTGAAGTTGCAGGATTGACTCGGTACAAGGGAAGCTGGAGATGTGGTTATGCTCGATTCTATGACAGAGAGAGGGCTTACATAAAGCCAAGGGATTTGTCCCTTTACCAGTGACGGGTATATATATATATATAAGTAATACCTCCATAATTCAGTAAACGTTTCAAGAATTCATCTTCATTTGTCAAATTTCTTTAAAACTATCATGTTGAAAATTAATTTTAGAAAACTCTGAAACTTCTATAAATTCCATATTAATTTAAGGTAGAAGGAAGAAAAAAATTGTCTGAATAATTGAATTTATAATTCAAAATCAAATTGGAGGGAGTTTACACTCTGCACATCTCTGTAATACTTTGCAAATTTCAAGACTTTAAGGTATGGAAAGTTATGAATAATAAACTATGATAAATTGTCGGTGAGGATGATAAGTTGTGAAACAAGTTTTTTATAAAATAAGTTGTTCTCTGAGATGACGTCTTACTTCATGTCTTCTCCAGACTTAGTTTTAGCGGAGTAGTTTTGTTTTATAGCTTCAAGCTTCACCACACACTTTCACCGCTCTATGTGGGCGGAATCGAGTAAAAAAGTTTAAAAAAAGTAATATGAGAAATACTACCATAGGATCAACTATGTATGCTAAACATTTTAAAATATACTCCGTTTTATGTATACATATTATATATACGTATTTATGTATACAGGAAAAAGATTGTAAAGAAAAAGGAATAAAGAAAAGATAATAATAAAAGGTAAGGACAAAAAGGCAATTCAAAGATTGAAACATTTTTACAAAGTGGTTAAGAAAAAAAATCAAAGCAAGGACCTTGCGAAGGACTAAAGGTTTAACTAGAATTTCGTGTTTTCATTTCTAAGGACACAGGAAGGCGAAAAAGAACTAAAGGTTTAAGCGTTTAACATCAAGGCAACAGAGCCCTTCCAGGAAAAACCTTTATAAGGCTTCAATCCATGTCCTAAAGGGCTTTATCCAAAAGGTCTTAGAGGTCAATCTTCTAGACAGAGAAGGGTTTTACTCCACCTTTTTCTGCTTAAGAACACTTTATGTGTTAAATGACCTGGGGGGGAGCTAAGGGCTAAGGGCTAAACTTCAGCCAAGGTTTGGACCTAGAGAATCAGCTGTTCCCAGAGTAGAGGCAACAAACCAAACTAATATATAAGACCTCTTGGCTTAATGTCCAATCACAGCTGGAGCACTTTTATATACTTCTACGTACAAAGATTATATATGTAGTCTTGCGTCATTTCAAAACATTTAACAGCTTCTAACAGGGACATAAAAAAAGAACAAAACGTATTTAAAGACTTTTTAGTGCCAAAAAACTTTAAGTATTAAATTAAATCTTACTTAGTTCAAAAAAATACAGGGCATGGCTTTAGAGACATTTCAAAACTTCGGTAATTGCTTAAATAATCAGAAGAATAAGCGAACAGATTCTTTATTTGTCTTGGAGAGTAAGTTGTCTTCTATTTAAGTTATCACTTTGTACTAAGTTACAAGAAGTATTCTTGTTTCAAGTTATTCAAACCAAACATCTATCTTTTATTTTCAATCTTTTTTCTACTAACAAACCTTGACTTGACTTTAAGTCCTTCGTAAAAAAAAAGAAACTAAAATTACACTGAAATATAAAGAGTAGAGGGGTTGGGCAAAAAAGCAGTGTTTTGCACCGTTGGGCAAAAAAGCCCCGAACTCACCTCTAAAGGAGAAAAAAGACACAAGAGAGTAGAAAGAAAGCGAAAGAGCTTAAACAAAAATATAAGACTCTGTGGAAAAAAAAAAAAAAAAAAAAAAAAAAAAAAAAAAAAAAAAAAAAAAAAAAANTAGACAGTCATTTATATTCTTCAAAAAACATAGGACAGTAACAATCTAAAGAAGTGCCTGGTGTTCTAACATCATATACAACGTGGAGTTGTAAGTTGTAGAGTAAATATTTATACATATTTAAGTATGAAATGTATTAAGATGTTTCTCAAATATCTTTCATAATTTTTTAGATAGAAAAGAGATCATGTTTTGCTAACATTTTTGGTCCCATTTACCTCACAAATACGAGGAGATAGTTCTGAACAGTAAAAACGAGGTGTGAACTATATTCTTCTTTACTTATTTTGATAAAAGCTCTACTCTGACTTGAGAACTGTTCTGATCCATTTGGTTGCATGTATTCGAAGGTAAATCTCTCTTGAAGTTGCAGGATTGACTCGGTACAAGGGAAGCTGGAGATGTGGTTATGCTCGATTCTATGACAGAGAGAGGGCTTACATAAAGCCAAGGGATTTGTCCCTTTACCAGTGACGGGTATATATATATATATAAGTAATACCTCCATAATTCAGTAAACGTTTCAAGAATTCATCTTCATTTGTCAAATTTCTTTAAAACTATCATGTTGAAAATTAATTTTAGAAAACTCTGAAACTTCTATAAATTCCATATTAATTTAAGGTAGAAGGAAGAAAAAAATTGTCTGAATAATTGAATTTATAATTCAAAATCAAATTGGAGGGAGTTTACACTCTGCACATCTCTGTAATACTTTGCAAATTTCAAGACTTTAAGGTATGGAAAGTTATGAATAATAAACTATGATAAATTGTCGGTGAGGATGATAAGTTGTGAAACAAGTTTTTTATAAAATAAGTTGTTCTCTGAGATGACGTCTTACTTCATGTCTTCTCCAGACTTAGTTTTAGCGGAGTAGTTTTGTTTTATAGCTTCAAGCTTCACCACACATTTTCACCGCTCTATGTGGGCGGTAAAAAAAGTACATAATATGAGAAATACTACCATAGGATCAACTATGTATGCTAAACATTTCAACATTTCCCCGTGTATTTCACTTATGTATTTCACTTATGTACTTATGTATTTCACGTTAAATTAAAAAAAATAATAATAATAAAAATACCACAATTCAGATACAGCTTAATTGAAATTTAAATTTGCATCAAGGTCATTTTTTTTACTTTCTCATATACGTAGTACATGAAAAGATGAAGTATTGAGATGGAACGAAAATTCTATTTCGAGTTGTAGATGGATTTACACGTTTTGAGGTTCCTTGAGTCCAAAAAAGTGGTTTTTACAAAATATACTCCCCATCAAAATTAACGCACCACTTTAATATTTTTATGCTTACACAAAAGTCGATCAATTAGGATCTTTTTTCTATTGTTTAAATCTCAGGCGGACCTATTTCGCCTCTGTCGATCATATCCACTCTCCTGGAACCGCCGAATAGCTCGGCCGATTGCAACGAGATACACTCCTAGTCGACAACCAACCTTTTGAGAAAAGCCTTTCTTAACCCATCAAAACAGGTTTAATCGTTTCTTCCACAGTTAAATTAAAAGGTCTATTCATGTTGACACAAACAAACAACTGTGTTAATGAATAACTACGGGAGAGCTCTCAATTTAGTCAATTGCAAATAACAGTGAATCATTAATGATGATGATTAAATATAATTAATTTATGATGATTAAATATAATTAATGATGATTAAATATAATTAATGATGATTAAATATAATTGATGATGATTACAGCTATTAAAGCAGACTTAAACGTTTAGAAAAGAAACAACGTTTTTACTGACGTAAGGATCTTAAGTTCTGACGTAAGGATTTTAATTAAAAACTTGAAATAACTTATTGTAATAAAGTACAATAGACAGAAACACAATCGGACTTTAGACCTAGGTTCGGCACGAAATGTCGGGATGTTATGACTATTTGTTAGGCACTTCATTAAAATGTTACTCCTCTTATAAATTAACCAGAGGGGAGTAACATTCTAAAGGAGGTGAACGGAATGTTCATCTTTAGACTATTACCACTCTTATAAAAACAGAAGTGTGATACTCCTTTGTCCCTAACGTTGGACGAAACATCCCTTTGTCTTAATAATTATTTAGACAGTCATTTATATTCTTCAAAAAACATAGGACAGTAACAATCTAAAGAAGTGCCTGGTGTTCTAACATCATATACAACGTGGAGTTGTAAGTTGTAGAGTAAATATTTATACATATTTAAGTATGAAATGTATTAAGATGTTTCTCAAATATCTTTCATAATTTTTTAGATAGAAAAGAGATCATGTTTTGCTAACATTTTTGGTCCCATTTACCTCACAAATACGAGGAGATAGTTCTGAACAGTAAAAACGAGGTGTGAACTATATTCTTCTTTACTTATTTTGATAAAAGCTCTACTCTGACTTGAGAACTGTTCTGATCCATTTGGTTGCATGTATTCGAAGGTAAATCTCTCTTGAAGTTGCAGGATTGACTCGGTACAAGGGAAGCTGGAGATGTGGTTATGCTCGATTCTATGACAGAGAGAGGGCTTACATAAAGCCAAGGGATTTGTCCCTTTACCAGTGACGGGTAAATGGAGAAACATAGAAATCTCGCCCTATAGTACAACGCTCCTGCCACTTTGAACAAAGCAACATTTGCTCCCTTTTCAATACAAATTTTTACACATGTCTTTTTAAATAACAACTCACTTGACTTCTAACGAATAACATTCTTAGAACAGAAATACATTTATATAACAAATATATTTCATTTTTATTTTCAAAGAAATTTTTCATTTTTTTTTTTTTTCAAAATTTTCAAAGAAATTAATTTATCTTCTTTCAAAGGTAGTTGTTTTTTTCATTAAAGTATTTTATTTTTTTTTTTCCTCCTTTCAATTTAATTTATTTTTTCATCATTCAAGTAATTAATGTCAAATGAATTGCTTTAAATAAAGTACATGTTTTTTATAAAATAAAGTAATGTATAATAGCGACATGGACGTTACATTATTAAAAGAGATGTCATGAATATATTTTTAATTATGAAAAAATTATTCTCTTTATAAACTCCGTTAACTAAAAACGCTAAAATGCCGTTAACAGATAAAATAAAAACCCCGTATCTAGGTATACTGTACATTGGCTGCCGTAGTTTAACAGAATGTCGGTTTTCCACTAAAGACGGGTCTTTGAAAAATTGAATTATGTCTCCCGTAGTTATTGATAATTGTAATTATATAATAACTACGGGAGACATACAGAGAGAAATAGACCCCCGCACCGGGACTCGAACCACGGGACCTCCTATTGTCAAAAAATTGAATAACAATTCTTGTGAGCAATTTTATATTCTTCATTTTTGATTTGATCATCAATTTGTCTCCGAGCCAGAGGAAACGAGATATTCACAAAAATACGAAAAAAGTCGTGCAAAAACAAACACTATGCAAGTTACAATAAGCTAGGTTTTTGGTAAACCGTTCGTTGTACGTAAAAAATGAACTAGACCTTTTCTGTAGGGAATTTAATAATCTTTAATTTTGATTTGATCCTTATTTTGTCTCCGAGCTATAGGAAGCGAGATATTAGTAAAAATACGTAAAAAGTGATACGGCGACAAATATTAAATATTCATAGATTTTCTTCGCCCTATAATCCGTAAACCGTCCATTGTACGTAATAAATTAATAGAACCTTTTTTGTGGGAAATTTTGTGATCTTTAATTTTTATAACCACCTAGATTGGTGTCCGAGCCATTGGAAACGAGCTATTCACAAATAACCGAATTTGTTGACCTTTGCCCTTGAATAACTTTTAACGCGACAACGATCTCGTTGCCGATTTTGGATATGTTGTTCAGAAGGTCAAGATGAAGCGATCAAAGAAACAAAATTTTGGCTCCGATTTTTTTGGAACAGAAAACCTAAAATGACTGGACTATTACGAGTAGTTTCATTGCGTCTAGACAATAAAAGTGCATATAAAAGCGTTTGCTCCACATAACTATAATAAATGGTTAATAGCAAAAACAAACTTTCAAATAGTTGCCAGTATAATACGACTAGGGCCATTATGCCGGTTAACGATGTCGTCCTACTTGTTAAATGGCAAAAGGAACCTTTGTGTGTGCACAAAGCACATAATGGCACTTTGCCAAATTATTTTTTCTTTTTAGTCTTCGTCACATTAAATCAAATTAATCTATTTTAACCTAATTAAGCTGTTACTGGTCGTCTCTGTGGTATTCATGGAATTAAATTTTAAACCTTTACCGTTAAAAAGGGAATTATTTAAACGGATCTAACCTTATTTACATGTTACTAGACGTCGTTTTTTCTAACTATAATTTTGTATTTTACCGGAAATTAATGGAATCGGCTAATACAATCGATTTTTTATCTTATTATTATCGTAATAATTTGTGTGTTACAGTTTGTCTCGTCGGGAAGTGGGTCAAATATAGATCACAAGATTTGTTCCTAGCTAACAATGTAAGCTTAAAAATTAAATATGAATCGGTCCAAGACACTCAGACAAACTTACTCATATATAAGTATGTACATAATTTTAGTTGGTACAATGATTTCTGTATATTATTTGTTTCGAGTTTTCGTAGATAAATTTAATTATTATTAAAAAATATTATTAAAATTGACGTAACAATAACTTCTCCGAATCGAAGATATATTGTCAGGAACTAGATTTTCCTGGGAAATAATTAGTTTTGTATTTAAATGTACGGGGCTTCTTTAGATTGTTACTCCCCATATAAAACATAGAGGGGAGAAACAATCTAAAGAAGGAGCACTGAATGTTCTTCCTGTTACTCCCCTTATAACAACAGAAGTGTGATATTCCTTGGACCCAAGTACATTGAACAAAACATCCCTTTGTCTTAATAGTAATTTAGTCAATGTCATTTATATTATAAAAATAAAAAAATAAGGGAGTAACAACCTAAAGAAGCACAAAATGTACCATATTCTAGATTTTTTTTTTTTAATGAATCTATAAGTCAAATTTGAACAAAATTAGCCCAGCAGTTTAGACTCCACGCGTCTGCATAGACGTCAGACAGACATTTATTTAAAAAACCACTTGTTTTGACTCAGAGTACCACAAAACGTGAAAATCTACTAAAATCTCAATATCAAATTTCGCGCCATTACAATATATTTTTTTTAGGAAGAAAAAAAACAGCGGAAATGTTAAACTTCTGACTACACATTTACACGATTTTCATCAGATTTTAGACATCTTTTTCATCAGCTGTGAAAACTAACTCATACGGTTCATTTATCCGTCACATAATCTGTTAATGTGCTATTTTTTTATTAACAGAAAATTTGTTAGTGACAATGGTTTTGAGTTTAACAGACGTGGTTTTGTAAATAATGATTATAATATCAACGACATATCCTTCTCGACATATCGTTTCTTCTTTTGTTTCAACTAAACAATTCTTTAAATTTAAAATAGGTATATATAATTCATATAATAGTAAAAAGAAAAGAGCCATAAAATAAATTATAGATATTTAGGAGTATAAAACACACACACAGATATACACGTATAATATAAATAAGTTAAAGAGTATAATGTTCAAACTTTACTCGAGGTAGGTAAAAGTTAAAATAGTTATATAAACGATTAAAAAATTTAAAAGTTAAATAGGAAATAAATATATATATACAGTTAAACAAGTTTGGAAAATGAAGGGGAAAAATAATAGAATTAAATTAGAAAGTTTCACCGGGTGGTCCCGAGTGGTCCTGAAGAGACCTGGGAAAGCGTTGAAAACCATCAAGCGAGCGAATAAATCCGATTTTCTCAACTTCAGAACC
>KZ651806.1:1907-12269 GCA_001010745.2 Gerris buenoi
GTCGGCTTCTTACCTCGCCCACCGCTACAGGTGTCGCCCCGCGTCCGCAGGTATCGAAAACGTATCGCCAGCGGTGGGGGGTGGGCCGAACAAAAAAATAATACTCGATTTTATTTTTCGGGGCCGCCCCCCGATTTCATTTTTCGACAAAGGGGGGAGGCAACGCCCAAAATAATTTTGGGGGCCCCGCGTCAGAGATAAAAAAAAAAAAAAAAATTAAGTAAAAGAGAGCGGAGGCATATGTATAGACTTTCGACATGGTCTGTCATATAGGCCCAATGTCCGAAAGCGTTAAGACATCTGTTTTTTCACTCGGGAGGTCGGGGTTCGATTACCAGTCGGGGGACGAGATTTTTTATAGGTAGCACTCGCTCACATCGACGTTTCGCAGACATCTTAGCGCCTTCTTCCACAGGTGCTTCCCGCTACAGGTGAGAGGGGCCAGGTGTGACGTTTCGCAGACTGAACTACTTCTTCAAGGTCAGGGTATCGAAAATATATCGGAAGGGGTGGGGGTGATCGGAGATGGTGGTCGTACAAGTACACGGGGTTAGACTAAACCTGCAATACAAAATCATAATAAGGCGTAATATAGTTAATATTTGAAAACCTTTTAAATAACAACAAAAACTTAAATAAACTTACAATTTGTAATTAAGTTGTAACAACAATAATAAAACCAATATTATTTTATTTATTTATTTTTATACTTTTATTTCTTAATTTAACTTTTTGTTTCCATTCCAAGTCTTAACGTATCAATAAAGTTGATATTATAATATTAAAACAATTTCAAACCATTACTATTGTTATCGGTTTTCTCTTATCACCAATATCCATGATAAGAATGTAAATGCCTGCGTATAGGAAAACGACAACAACATAACGATATCATTTGGAATAAAGAGTTCAAGTGTAGCGACTATAATCCAACAAATATAAAAATATAAGTTAAAAAGAAAACATACTTTTTTGCTTTTAAGAGTTTTCTTCTCACTATTTATAAAGCAATTTCATATTCCCCTTTATTATTATCAATTGTTTCCCCCAGATGTGATATCTCTAATTAAAAACTCATTTTGATTTATGATTATTATATTATTTTTTTTATTTTTTTACTTTCTCATAATATATGTGTAGTATAAATAGAGACAGTGCATTGTGATGAAACAAAAATTCAATTTTAAGCATCCAAAATCGTGGTTTTATAAAAAAAATTCAGTCTGCCATCTGCTATCAGTGTAGAAATTATACTAATCTAATATCAATTAAATTTGATTAAATTTAAAATAGATGTTTAGAAAAACCGTATCCCGAGGAAAAATCGTGCTACCCCTGATAAAATAAGAAAAAAAATTCTAGAAAAAAAGTTCTAAAGTTTTTAATTAAATAAATTTGACAATTTAAATACAAAATTTACTGCTTTCTGAGATACTAATGAAAATAAATCAGATTTTGTTGAAAATCTAAGACATAATGCTAAACAACCACCTGTTGACCATTTTTAAATTCTGTTTAAAAATAAATCAATAATAAATTAAATATGATTTTATTGGATTTAAATACAGTATCAATGGATATACATATGCAAATAAAACCATTTTTTAACAGAAATAGAACAAGAATGCCGGTGCTAGAGTCTGTTTTTCTCTGTCTGTTTCCCGTAGTTAATAATAATTATAATTTGATTTAAATTAAAATTTAATCTTTCCGTAGTATGAATACTACCAAAATCGTAAATATGAAAAAAAGAATGTTACACGAAGTAAGAAAAACAGTGTAAATTGCACCACTGTCTTTCAGAACGAGGTAAGTCAAACTATGTAAATTGCACCAATTCCTTTCATTTTGTACAATGTACATTGAGACAAAGGAATATCACACTTATGCAATTGAAAGTAACAATATCTGTTAGCCTAACAATCAAATAAGGCAAAGGGACATTTAGTCCAATGTATTTTGGGACAAAGGAACATCACACTTATGTAACAAAAATTGACAAAATCCATTAGTCCAATTATTAAGTTAGACAATGGGACATTTAGTGGTACAATTTACATGGTTCGATTTACTTCGTTAAAAAAAAATGATGTAATTTACCGTTCCCTGTATCAATATCTTTAATATTAGAAAGTTGTGTTCGATTTTTTCGGACCGATTTTTGTATTATTGTATAGATTAAAGTGAACATACAAAATTGAACGAAATACAAGCAGTCATTTCTATGATAGTAAATTAAAAAAAATATAAGGGGTGTGAATATTATATTATCCTAAATAAAGACCTATTAATTTCTTTAAACCAACTGTATATTACATTTATAATTCTGTACTTCGGAAGTAACATCGTTAATGTCCAAATTTTTCGCTTAAATAATATGTCCACCATTAATATTAATCTCATCAGTTCTATTAGTACGAAAAAGTACCACTTCACCCTCTGAGATAGGCACTTCTTTAGATTGTTACTCCCCTTATAGAAACAACAGAGAGGAGTAACAATCTAAATAAGGTGCTGAGAATGTTCTTCTTTAGACTGTTACTCCTCTTATGAAAGCAGAAGTGTGATATTCCTTTGTCCTAAGGTACATTGGACTAAACATCCCTTTGTCATAATAGTTATTTAGTCAGTAATTTATATTCTAAAAAAACAGGGGAATAATAATCTAAAGAAGTACCCTGAGGTAGATTTGATTAAAAGAGGAAAATGAGGTATATTGCTTAGAAGTAAAAAGTCTAATGTGCACATTGGTATACAATCTTCAAATCTTATTTACTGCCAAGATACTAAATTAAAAAAAGGGAGACAAAACAGAGAAAAAAACAAAAGCTCATCCGCCAGTATTTGAAACACCGACTTTTGAATTACCCGTTCAATGCTCTCTTTCCTAGCTCTTGCCTTTCTCCTTTCTTTATTTTAATTTGATTAAAATTTGTTTTTCCAAGGGATTCCAAGTTCTGGTTTTAACTCTATTATTTGTATTTCTATAGAGATCAACATCAAATCCAGATGCTTTTATACAAAACGTTAATGTTTCCCCTGAGAATATCTGTTTTGTATAAAGGTATTTTGAAAATTTATTTTATTTTAGGTTTTGCAACTTTTGACATTTGTTGTAAAGTACAAAAAGTAGTTGGTTAGCTTTGATTTTTCATATTCAGCTAATAATCCAGCGGTAGTTATAATACATTTCTCTTTACGTTTATTTATAATTTATATAATCTAAATTAATCGCAAGTTATATTGTGTAAAATTTTTGAACCACAATTTTTTTTAGAACTTATGCTCATAGTGAATAAACATATAGTCCAGTCAAATTGTGCACAAAATGGGTTCGAAGTGGAAAGTTCTGGTGTAATTGATTTTAGTAGTGTATTTTATTGTTAGGGGGTGCTGGACACGAATCTGAAATTGTCCAACAAAATTCCCCCCCCCCGCAAATATGAGATCGTCAAAAACAATTTTTTTGTGGGTTTCCACTTATAACTTGCAAAGCAATCTATTCACGCAAAAAGTGGTCTTTTAGTAAAATATAAATGTGTAAATAACCTTCAATTTAATGTCTATAACATTTTTTTTGTATGTCATATGGTTTTCACGGAAATAAGAGTTGAAATATCGGGAAAATCGGTAATTTATGAAAAAAGACCAGTTATGCACCATGATTTAACGAGACAATATTCAAAGAAATCTACGCATTATTGGCTTATGATAATATACGAAAATTTTGGTTTAGAATTTGGATGGGTGTAAAAAGTAATTTGGAACACCGAGGTACGGGGTACAAAAGACAAAACCGTAAGTACCCTTCAAGATGCATGTCATTGGAAAGCTCTTTAAGAGTACAGTAATTGTTGTTATGTACAATTTTGTCATATTTTCATTTGAGAGAGGGGTAAAATGGAAAAAACGCAATAATAGCATTAAAATATGTGTTGTTGTTTTTTTGTTTTTTTTTTTTCCAAAATACTGTTTTTACTAAAAGTGAACTGCATAGAAAATTTACTGTTTTGCAATTCACAAATTAAGGATTTTTTTTAGTATCTTCTGATATTTCATATATTAATGATATTTTAATGACTGTGCGGAATACTTTTTAAAACTGGTTCTGGGTTCATTTTCATAACAGTTTTTATTACTTCTTTTATTACTGGAGGGCGATATTATTTTTCCACCAGTGGTATGTAGATATCCAGCTATGTAATTAGCAAAGAAATATTGTAAGAGGCTTCTAATCCACCGGCATTATTTGTAAAAGTTGACAGAAATGATTTAATTTCCTCATAATTTATCAACAATCCCCAATAGACCCCTGGAATACTATTGACCCCTTTTAAATTTCCATAGAACCCCAAGGGGTCCACCTGGACCCCGTTGGGAACCCCTGAATCTAGACACTGAATCTGACTAGAAGGAGAGATTCTAGACTATAGGATTAGCTCGTACAAGAGTAAAGTTAACTATATTCTAGATTTATTATCTATCTTTTCATAGAACTTTTAATAATAATATTCTCCAGAGATTTAGAATGTTTCATGACGTACTTAAAAGACAGCTATAAAATTGTAATAACTAATAAAATGTTCTTCGAAATTTATTACGAGATGCAACTGAGTCTTTTAAACGTTGATGTCGATGCAACAGTATACTGCGATGCAGACTATAAAGAAACATTTTGCTAAATATAGAACATATATATATATATATATATATTCTGAGACATCAGTATATTATTGCGAAAGAAACGTTTGCTAAGTATATTACATCTTGTTCCTTGATTTGTAATGTTTTATGATATTTTTGAAGAACATAAAAAGGAAGACTATAATAAAAACTATAATTATACAAGCCCATATAATAATATATTTTTTTTAAAGATAATAAATCCTTTATATTCATACATTAAGCGGCGTTTAGACTGCCTAACCGAACATAGAAAACGAGCCGAACATTGGTCACTGCGCATGCCCATTCAGAGATGCGCAGGCGCAGGGACTATAGCTCGGCTTGTTTACTCTGTTCGGTTCGGCAGTCTGGACGAGGTTTAAGCGTCGTTTAGACGATCAACTTGGTTGACAACTATGTTGACAACCAAGTTGATCGTATAAACGCCGCTTTATTGTTATGTGAATCACCGGAAAGTGGTTCATAAAAACGCGCTTTAAACATTTTCAGAAGGATTACGGTTATTGAGTTTTTACAATGAACGCAATTAATCAGTATGTGTGACCCTAGGATAGAATGGATGACCCAACAATTTTATATAATGTTTTTTTTTATTGATACAGATTTATGTGCGTCAAGTTTCAGCTCGATAGGATGACTGGAAGGGAGCCTGGTAATTAGGCCTCTAAAGATTTTGACGACAAACTTACAGATACCGAAAAACAAACAAAATCGATGTTAATATAAAGGATTATAGTACTAGCCCACAAAGCATTTTTGGCCGATTTTACCGTTTTGAAGAACGAAATTCCTTTTTTCTCCGATTTAAAAAAAATTATAAAAATTATAAAAAAAAATTTCATGCCAGAAATCCGTTGCAGACAGCAGGCAACTTTTTGTTCCGTGTCTGTCTGTCGGTCTGTCAGTCAGTCTGTCTGTCTGTTTGTCAGTCAGTCTGTCTGTCTGTCTGCTACTCAAATTTTGCGAACCCAAACCCACATCATCTTAAAAACTATTCATCTGATTTTAATGAAATTTGGATGAAGGTCACAATTAGCCTACTGTTGATGCCATATAAGTTTCAACTTTATGCGCCCATTTGCTTCTCTTTCACACGCGAACAAACATACATTAATTTACACCTATAAAATCATTATGCGAAATAGGACGCGATGAAGGTATATGCCACACTAATTGGCAGACTATTTTTATTTTTATGCAATTTGGTTGAGTGAGTCATCGGCAAAATATAAAATTGAGTAAATTAATAAATAAATACATTTATTTTCCAACTCGTGTGAAAGTACAACGCCAAAAGTAATTTTCGACACAGAAAAAAATCACCCGAAAAAAACATAAAATAATACCCTGCGTCAAAATTCCAACCGAGTGCAAGGCTCCTTATGCAGGAATAAAATAGCGTATTTTTCAGCTGTTTGAAACCCAAATGAAAGAAAATAATCAGAATCATCCTAAATCATCAATTTCAATTTAATGCACAATCGATTTTAACATTAGTTATTAGTCATTTATTAGTCATTTATTAGTCATTTATTTGCATTATTACTTTATAAATCATGTTTTTAAATGTATAATATCTATGAATCGTTGAAAACTAACATTATTAAGAAATGACAAAATGACTTAAGATGAGTAACGATCGCAGTTAGATAATATAATAGCCTTCTAGGATTAAGTAGAAAGGACTTTTATGATAAATGTATCTCCACCCAGTAATATATCTTATTAGTTACATATGATATCAAACCTTTTACACTGATAACATCGCTAATGCTTTATATCTAGAAAAAGTTAAGTCTCGTAGATAAACTTTCTATTTCTTTTTACCTTGATGTCTTGGGACTTACTTACTTACTTTTTACTTTGAATGGCATATATATAATACTTTGAAATTTTACATGAATGGCAGAGTAGGAATTTTGATTTTGTTGAAAATCAAAAACAAAAAGAAAACAACCACCTGTTGTACACATTTTAAATAATACAATTGGGGTATCGGGTGGGATATGACCCATTGTTGATTATAATGTTCTTAACTTATACAAAAATTCTATATTGTTTCCGACTTCCATATTCTGGAAACATGGTGTTCAGGAGTTCAAAAGTTTCTTCACCTTAATAGATGAAATATAGGTGGTATTAAGACGGAGGCGAGGAGGCGAGGACCCTTTTTTAAAAACTTAGATCAGTGGTTCTCAACCTTTGTTTACCCGTCGCCCCCTTCCAAATCTCCATCTTTATTTATCACCCCCCATTCTCTGAACACGGATCTTAATTAATAAATTTTAATTACATACCAAATTAATTAATAATTAAATTAAGAACATAATTGATTCTACTACTATGAGAAAATGTATTTATTTATTTAACTTATCATATATTTTTACAGGTGAAATATAAATTAATTATTAATAAAAATTAAGAATGACTTGCTAGAGCCTGATGACCTTCACATTGGCTCTTTATATCTGGTAAAATAGTTGTCAATGCTAATCTCAAATTCCTCTCTTAACCATGTTTTTCTCTTACGATTTGTTTTTTAAAATACTGACTACGCTGAAACCTTTTTCCACGAGGTATGTTGATGGAAATGCCATAACATAAGTAATCATTTTATTTCTTCCCAATTTTCTTTAAATATAAATATAATACAAAAACAAATTAACAATAATAACAAAACAGACGCCTGGAGCCTAATCTACTAGGCCGATTTTGACTAAATTTGGCATACATTTTATAGAAAAATCATTCCCCGAGACGAAATAAAGAAATGAATTTTAGCTCCGACTTTGGAGGTGCTACCCCCTAAAAAATTATTTCTNTTTTTTTTAACTGATGAAAATTGTTGCTTAATTCTTAATAAGGATATGTCTTAGAAAATATTATCAGGTATTTAATTTTGATTGTTTTGTTAATATGTTATTGATATCCAAAAGAACTGTATTTTAAACTATATTATTCTCCATTGCATTTATAATAACTAAAAAAATGTATACCTACAAAAATATTTTTGATTTGTAATGTTATAGCCTGAAGAAGCTCTTAGTTAGGGCGAAATATAGCTGTCTTATTCTAAAGAAAAGGAGGAAGAAGCTTAAGTTATTTAACCCTTTAAGGCCCAAAGAAAATATATTCTATATATAGTTTTCAATAAATCATCAATATAAAAAAAGGGTTCACTATCAAGAAAAAAGAAAAATTATAAAATAAAATTAACAATAATAACAAAACAGACGCCTGGAGCCTAATCTACTAGGCCGATTTTGACTAATTGTGGCATACATTTTATAGAAAAATCATTCCCCGAGACGAAATAAAGAAATGAATTTTAGCTCCGACTTTGGAGGTGCTACCCCCTAAAAAATTATTTCTCCATAACGGTCCGACGATTTTGATTAAAAAATTCCAAAATGTAGTCCATTTAAATACGAATTTAACAATATATGCCGTTTTCCCGGGAAAAATCTAGTTCCTGAGAAAAAAGCTTAAAACGTGGATGAAGAGAGCCCGGGTTCGATTCCCCGCTCATGAGAAGTTAATTTTATGATACATTTTGATGAAATGTTCAATAATAATTAAATGTAAATATGAAAACTAGTAAATGGAAAACACTGGGCTAATTATTATCTCAACTATGAGAAAGTTTGTCTTGAGTTGTCTCAGACCGATATTTTTCTTTTCATTCTTATTTGCTCCTATTTGCCCATCGCCCCCTGCATCACCCCCCTACGTCTTATCGCCCCCTTAAGATTCCTCATCGCCCACTGGGGGGCGATATCGCCCACGTTGAGAACCACTGACTTAGATGACGAAATCAACGAGATAGCCTCAGAATTTGATGATGTGATGTCTAATAGTGATGTAGATGAAGATTTATTTTTTATCATACTAACTGATATAATTGTATGAAAACTCTCAGAATGATGACTGTGTAAAACGAAATTTTGAAATTGGTAACGATGGGGAGACTAGACAGATCAGCCTCTGATTTCACCATATTCGCGAACGCCTGCCTCAAATTCTTTGCCTCACCATTCTGCACCTAATGGAAATGCACGAGGGATCAACGATCAAGTGAAGTTGTTTTCGTTATTCACCACGCGAGATAGTTTAGAGATAAGTTTAATAAACTTGAATACATTTTAATAGTTGTGCATTATTGTTTCCCTGACTCAATAGTTGAAATTATGAAGTACCGGGTCAGATGCGACCCAACGTTTATGTTTGTGTGGCCAGTGTCAACGTTTATAGAGGAGGGTTAACTATAAGCATCAAGTATAGGTTTATCGTCGAAGCTAGCTTAATGCAATCAATATTTAATATTATATTCATATTTTATGGGATCTGGGACCAAGATTGTATGAGAATGAAAGCTTGGGTTTGGCGGCAAATGTTTTAACGAATTTTTGAAGAAAATTAAGCTATTGCTATGGCTTCAAAACTTTTGTAATGTGAATTTTTGAAACATTTTATCATGGAAATCCGTTTCAGGCCATTCTGAATCGATCCCTAAATTTTAACACTTTTTTTTATGTACGTATGTATATATGTATGTATGTATTATGTATGTATCTATGTAGTTATGTAGGCCTGTGGTTCGAGTCCCGGTGCCGGAGTCTGTTTTTCTGTTTTTTTTTTTCCCATTGTTAATAATAATTATAACTTGATTTAATTTAAAATTTAAACTCTCCGTAGTATGAATACTATCTACCAAAAACTTAAAAAATGAATATGTATGTATGTATATATGTGTCACTCGAGACGATATCTCCCCTTAGGATGCACTTAAAAATTTTAAACAAATTATAAATTGTCAATAATATCAAAAGAAAGGATGAGTTCGTCGGCCAGAATTTTT
This sequence comes from Gerris buenoi, assembly GCA_001010745.2. Lineage (NCBI taxonomy): Eukaryota > Metazoa > Arthropoda > Insecta > Hemiptera > Gerridae > Gerris > Gerris buenoi. The sequence continues at coordinate 11,452 of KZ651806.1, forward strand.
GGAGTTTATTTAGGGGTCACATTTTGACAATTTAGGGTCAAAAATGGCATAAAATCGTGTTTTTGAAAATTCGCTCATTAAGTCAGTGGGCATGACTGGATTTTTTTTTTTTTTTTTTTCAAGACCTTTTCAAAAATGTATAATTTTATTGGTGTTCCAATTTAAAATTTCAAAGTTGAATCCAATATGGCGGCAACCAACATGGCGGAAAAAAATGATTACCCACTAAAAAACTAGTTTCTAAAGAATGATACAGATCGCTTATATAAACCGGAACTTAATATCTCGATTATAAATTATAACTGGAGATATTAGGCCGTTTCCGGACTTTTGGATCACCCTGTATCTGTGTATTAGGACAAAAGGATATTTAGTTCAAAATACTGTGAGACAAAGAAACATCACAGTTTTTTTTTGTTCATAATATGATAATATGATTCAATTATAAATATGCTAATATCCCTTTTTCTTAATAGTTATTATTAATTAGACTAAAGGATGTTCTTAATATTATATAAAAATCACACTTCTGTTTTAGTCCTCACAGTAACACGTTGTCCTCGTAGCGTCTTTTATACACCCTAGGCCTCCAAGGCCTATAAAATAGATGAGGCAGGGGACAGGTTTCTTCGCTTAATATACAAGTATTTAATGCAAAAATACAATGTTAGGGTAAGTATAATCATATTAAAAAAATTTAAAATATATATTTTACAGAAATGATTTAAATTTTTAAAAATATACATACAAGAAATTTTACAGGTAACATTCAGCTTGAGGGACTACAAAACCTTTACATTTAAGCCTGTTTTTTTTTT
>KZ651806.1:24243-40872 GCA_001010745.2 Gerris buenoi
CAATTTTTTCCCAATTGCGATTGTATTGACATTGTTAGAAATGTGTTTAGAAACTTTGAAGGTTTGTATTTTTAATGGAAATTTAATGAGCTTTTCAATGGTTTTTTCAAATTTTCTTTAAGACCAACAGTTTGGGAGATATGACAATTTTTATGATAAAAACTCATGGTTTCCAATAAAACAGGAAAACCCCAAATATCCCCCTTAAAATTGAGAAACGGTCAGGGGTCAAGAGGACATTTTTTGTTGCTTTTGGGGAGTAGAATCACCTCCTGAAGTTTGTAACATTTATCGTGAATCACCCTGTATATATATGCACATCATTATTATAAATTAAAATTTAAATATTCAACTTACATAATGAGTTTAACAAAAATAAATACAATAAGATATAAAAACAAATAGGTATCTACAGAGAGATAGATGAATTAAAATAATTAAGAAAAAAAGGTAGAAGGAACGAAATTCGAGAGAAAAAAAAATCAATCTGTTACCTTCTCCCACTACTACAGATTTTTTTTTTCGAAAAGAGAGAAAAAAAAACATTAATAGATATAAAATGAGAAAGTTGAAGGTAAAAGCACCTGTACTCGCTTCAACGTTGATTAGAGTCCCTTTCCCTCACTAATCAACGCTAAATTAAAAACTCAACAGAATGATAAGATAAAACAGAATAAATATATAAAGAAATGAAAACAAAAAAATCGCCGTAAACTCTATAACCTATAATAGAAATGTGTATTCTAACATTTTCTACAAAGAAGAAATTCAAAAAAGTATTAAAATAAAAGAAAAAGGAATTACATACATAAAATTAATAGACAAACGTATAATTTTAATTAATTATTTAATAATTTTAAATTATGAACATTAATTTAATAAATGAGAGATTAAGAAAAGTAAAAAAAAGAAAAAGAATACAAAAAGAAGTTTGTGAAGAGGATAACAGCCAAAGAAATTCTGTGAAATAACAAGCTTGGATCAAAAAAGCAGGTTTGCCTATAAATAATTATTGAAAGCTAAACGTAGATCTTTATGTAGGCATATCAATTTTCAGTTTCATAGTTTTATTCTTCGGCTTCCTGATGGCTTATTTTTACCCGTCGTATGGAATATTTAGTTAAATAGTCAGTCAAAATATTAAATCAATGTGCAAAACCCTGGCATACAAAATTTTGTTGAAACTTTAGAGATAGAAGGTGCTGCTTCCTAGCCGCAACACAACTAACTAAACTATTGTTTCGTTATCAATAATTTGTGTTTTGTTCACTGATAATAGGTGAACCTGCTGCAACCTGGTTTCAAACTTACTGATAAGGCTACACTGTCTTGTGGCTTACACCTTATGTAATGATTATTTCTATAACAATACATATATATTATATTGATTATGATATCAGTAAATGTCATGACAGTATTAATGCTTGTTACTATAGACTCATATCACTAGGTATTTACACATATCTGTTGAATACAGCTTACACGTGTACTTGGGCTGCAACGTACTGATAACATTCCCTCCCTCTATTATCATAGACTATATTGTAAATAGAGGATACATTCATTTATTTCAATCCATTGTCTATGAACAAACCATCTTAAATTAACCCTCGGGAACGCGCGGTCCTGTGAGGCCTAAATTTGAGATATAACTGTGAAATTGAGATAGATGTAGGCGCGATGGGAAGATGGGGGATTTTTCTAGCTACATTTCTTGCTTTTATCAAGAGAATACGTCACTTTTTGACATCGTACGTGATTATACTTCAATTATACGCCCATATTGTCCTGACAGGGGACACGCGCCACTTTCACTCAAATTTTAGTATTATGCTAATTTTAGTGAAATTTATACATATAATACAAAATAAATTAATATGGTACCTGAATTTAAAAATAAAATAATAAACATATACAGAAAAAATTAAAAATTTGAAAATTATAATTGAGACAAACTAATTTTGTGCTTATATACTATGAGACTAAACAACGCTATTTTATCAATTAAAATAATAATGGAACAATAAAACCAATTTAAATATGTTTTATAATATTTTGCAAAAATGATTTCAAGTTTATATTTATTTTACATGTTGTGTGGGCAATTTAAACAGATTAAGTCCTATCAGTAGTCCGCGCCTCCTCGTGTCTGTATTAGACTGCGCGCACCCGAAGGTTAATATTTATTCGCAGGGTTTACTCGACTGGAAACCTTATAGTCCAGCAGATGGCGTGCAGAAATATGTCTTACAAACATCAAGCTAGAATATTGTGTATAAGTTAATCTTTTAGTGCCTTTTAAGAATATGTGATATGCTTAGTTTGTCTGCGGGACATAGCTTGGCAACAGGTATTTGAAAAAAAAAAAAAAATCCCGTCAAGTACTTGCCAGGAACTTACTAAAAGGGTTTCTTCGGTCATAAGCATTAATTATAATTATATATATTTTTTAAACAAAAACATCTATTGTTAACTTTTAAAAATCAAGATGTGCATATATTATTATTCTTTACTATCTTCGGTATGCGCTTATTGAATTCTTTTAGGGGTAAAATGGCCGCCAATTTAAAAACAAAATATATTTTTGTGAACCAAATTTCAATACCTTTCAAATGATACCCAACTTCGATTTTTCAAATCACAAAAATTTTGGGGCCCCCTAGTTACGCCCCCCTAAAATTTTTTAAAATTGACTTTTTTATATCAACTTCCGGAAATATCATTGGACCACAGAGACGCATATTTTTGTGTCTTTGCCTTATTTTTAGGACCTGTCCTATTGGGCTAGGGGGGGGGGGGACATTTTTTTTTGCGTTTTGTTTTAATTTTTAGGGGGGTAAAATGGCCACCAATTTGGAAACAAAATATATTTTTGTGAACCAAATTTCAATACCTTTCAAATGATACCCAACTTCGATTTTTCAAATCACAAAAATTTTGGGGCCCCCTAGTTACGCCCCCCTAAAATTTTTTAAAATTGACTTTTTTATATCAACTTCCGGAAATATCATTGGACCACAGAGACGCATATTTTTGTGTCTTTGCCTTATTTTTAGGACCTGTCCTATTGGGCTAGGGGGGGGGGGGACATTTTTTTTTGCGTTTTGTTTTAATTTTTAGGGGGGTAAAATGGCCGCCAATTTGGAAACAAAATATATTTTTGTGAACCAAATTTCAATACCTTTCAAATGATACCCAACTTCGATTTTTCAAATCACAAAAATTTTGGGGCCCCCTAGTTACGCCCCCCTAAAAATTCTAAAATTTTACTTTTTTTAAATCAACTCCTGGAAATTTTATTGGACTACAGAGATTTATATTTATGTATTTTTGCCTTATTTTAGGACCTATTCTAATGGGGTAGTGCAGGGGGGGTAAATTTTGGGTTTGTTTGAATTTTTTGGGGGGTAAAATGGCCGCCATTTTGAAAATGCGATACATATTTGTAATCTACATTTCAATACCTTTGAAATGATACCCAACTTGAAAATTACAAAAAATGTAAAATATTGCGCGGTGATCGCAATTGATCGCAGATCGCAGAAATTTGGAGTGTTAAAGTTCGCAATAGGTTTTCTGTTTTTGGGCAAAAAAGTTTAACTTATATACCAAATTTCAAGTCAATAGCGTCAGTAGGTTGGGAGATATAATCCAAGTTGCGACGGACGGACGGACGAACTACCAAAAGCATAAGGGTTTCTAGGACGACCTCGAAACCCTAAAAACAATTCGGTGGAGAGCGGTCATGTCCCGCTAATTATGGTGGACAATGTGATTTTCATGATCCTGAGTACAGAATTAGTTAGTAGACTGAAAATCAAGTTGATGTCAGTTTGCCACTTTATGGATGACCACTTTGATTTAGAGTAATGTTTTAATAAATAGCCTAATACTTGACAAACCAACATCAACTTAATTTCTTGTCTGGTCTACTAAGTTTGTTGTGAGGATCATGAACTTCATTATTGTCGACCATAATTGGTGAGACATGGCCGCTCTCCACCGTTTTGTTTGTTTCAAATGCCTATTGCCAAACTATGTCCCACAAACGAACTTAGCCGATCACATATTATTAAAAGGCACCAAAAGATTAAAAGGCTTGTTTAATTGTTAGAGCCACGTGATACTTATGTTTTTGATTATGTTAAAACAAACAAAAGTGATTTATTATTATTAGAACATTATTTTCATGTCACGTCAAGCATCCATAGATTAAGCAGTAACGGAATCATCGACAGCTCAATCTATGGTTGACCCAGCCTTGCTTACGTGACTCAGCCAAGATCTGGACAGAGTTAGAATGGAGGGAAAATTATGGGAAAAGAGGAATACGATCGGGCACCCATGAGGAGCCAACAGAAAGACTCCCAACTATGATCGAGTGATGATCTAACCAAGTCCTGAAAAACTATGCTATCGATCAGCATAGTAAATCCTAATCCTGAAAGATTTTGGGAAAAGCTTACGCCTAAAAGTTGGTTAAAACATTTACGAATCTGAGATAATTATTTTCGTTTGAATTGTACTCGTATTACTTATAACTATTTTTTTTTTTTTTGTTATTCTTACAATTTATACAAATGTACTATTTGTACAGTAAGTTCAAATGTACTGTATAACATTTTTTAAATAATTAAAATTACAATTATCAATAACTACGGAAGACATACAGAGAAAAATAGACCCCCGCACCGGCAAGAGCACCTGTAACGGATTAATAGGAGGTCCCGTGGTTCGAGTCCCGGTGCGGGGGTCTATTTTTCTCTGTATGTCTTCCGTAGTTATTGATAATTGTAATTTTAATTATTTAAAAAATGTTATACAGTACATTTGAACTTACTGTACAAATAGTACATTTGTATAAATTGTAAGAATAACAAAAAAAAAAAAAATAGTTATAAGTAATACGAGTACAATTCAAACGAAAATAATTATCTCAGATTCGTAAATGTTTTAACCAACTTTTAGGCGTAAGCTTTTCCCAAAATCTTTCAGGATTAGGATTTACTATGCTGATCGATAGCATAGTTTTTCAGGACTTGGTTAGATCATCACTCGATCATAGTTGGGAGTCTTTCTGTTGGCTCCTCATGGGTGCCCGATCGTATTCCTCTTTTCCCATAATTTTCCCTCCATTCTAANATATTTATAATGAACTTTTCTTTTATAAAACTGTTTTTACATAAAAGAGAAGTAAACGTATGATTGCTTAAAAAAATAAACATGTAAAATAAAAATAAGAGAATAAGAAAAAATGTTAAAAAATATTCTTCCCGATTTTATATTACCACGTTGGGCTTAGTTGAAATGACAGGTATATGAATGGAATTCAGTACAAAAAATATCTCCAACTCTACTTACAAGTTCATTGAAGCATCATCATATAAAATAAAAGTTATTTCTTTCCGGGTGGGGTAACATTGAATTCATATAGTCCGAGAATAGGAATATTATGACAATATTCTTCAAGCAAATACAGGGGATATTTTGTGTTATATTCCAAAACAAATCAGGGGAAAACAAATATTTAACCGATCTTTTTCTTCCGAGCTTACCGATGCTATGTGATCGTTCTGTGTGCTATGTGAACGAAAATATTATGTCTTCAATTTCAAAAATTCTATAGACAGAAATCCGTTTCAGACATCAGAACATTTTTGGTTCCGTGTCTGTCTGTTAGTCTGTCGCTCAATATTAGCGAATCACGATATCTTAAATACTACTCGTTTGTTCTTAATAAAATTTGGATGGCAAGTCCCAATTAGCTGGTCGTTGGTCCCATATAAGTCTCAACCTTCTGGTCCTATGTGTTTCTCTTCTTCACGCACACTAAGGTCGCTCCCTGACTTGTCGGTACGACATCGGTGTGGTATCGGTAAGATATTATGCCGATGCGGTAAGATTTTTTACCGAGCGCCTATATTTTAATGAGTCCACCCTGAGTATTTTACCGCTTCTATTTTTACTGCACGTCCTTACCGACTCTCGGTATACCGATTCCTTTCCACGCGGTAAAGAATTTTACCGACTCGGTACCGAGCGAGAGCTTACCGATATCGCACCGATATCGTACCGACAAGTGAGGGAGCGGACTGACTAGGGCGCATGCGTGGGAGCGGTCCGGTAAGGAATCGGTATACCGAGAGTCGGTAAGAACATCCAGTAAAAACATAAGCGGTAAAAAGTACTAGATTTATAAACTCCTATCATTCTATCTTTGAGCGTGGCCGATTACAAACATGGAATCAGAGAAGGACATTCAAATTACTTTGGTGACCGAGATTGAAAAGCATCCGTTACTTTATAATTACAAATTACCCGACTACGTTAAGAAGGATCTTGGGCGCAATAAGATTCAGAAGCTCAAGATATGTTTTGTCATCTTATACATCGCTTGAAATTTGACATCATCTTGTGAAAGTTGTTTGGACGCAACAAATAGTCGACAATTAATATTCTTGGCAATGTATGGATGTCGCCAGTACTTCTTTCTTTTTCTACGAAATCTCAAATAAATGTAACATGCCATAAAGGTATCTTCTTCTGACGACGACACTACCGTTACTGCAAGATTTTACCGAAAGTATACCGACAAGTGAGGAGATGAAGGCAGTATCAGTAAGCTTTCGGTATGCTTTCGGCATGCTCTCGGTAAGCGAACGGTAAAACAGAAATACCGCACCGATGTCGTACCGTTATCGTACCGACAAGTCAGGGAGCGGCCTAACAGTAATTTATTTACACCTATAGGTTTAAAAGTACTCATCTGTTTTTTATGAAATTTAGATAGTTTGTCAAATATAGCCCGCAGATAGCCCAAGATCAATAGCAACTGTCTGTGCTCTTTAAACATGGGCGTCCATCAATAGGGGCAAAGGGGGGCCCGGGCCCCCCTTATGGTTTGCAGTTCGTCGAGTAACGCCATTTTATTGCCTTTTATTTGTGTAGAAATAATAATCTAAAATTTAGGACGATCGAGGTTTATATTAAAACAAAACGTTATCTCATCTAATTTGGTTTTAAACTACTCTTCCAGCTGTACTAGATAAGGAAGTCTGTTGTGAACTTAACTAGTCATTCTCCCATCTCTATCGACTATCGAATGTCTTTGCTATATTATTAATTTCTCAGTCTTACTTCTGTTTCATATTTAGTTTCTAACTCTTTTCATGGCTTGCTATCTAATAGAAAGATAATTTATTGAAAAGGATAACATTACATTATTTAAATAAGGGATGACACCCTGACACCACTTTAATACCTTCCCCTTCCTTCACATTATTTTTACTTTTTCATTTAATCACCTTCAATTAGAGTATTAGAGTATCTCTTCAGCTTTACCCCTCTAGCTTAGCTTAGTGTTGTTTTAGACTTTGTTGTGTTCGGAGTTCGGATATACCTTGTTCTTATTCGGTGATTGTTAATATAATCCAGATATTTGTGTAGATATACGGTTTTAACTGAAATTCATTTTTTTAACTTTTAAAGTTGAAGAAAGTGCGTGGTTATGGTAATGCTGATAACTCATCAAAAATTAATCAATAGGATGGATCAGGTGGATCAAAATCGACAGAAAAAGTATCATCTGAAAGTCCTTCCACATCTCCTCAACCACAATTTGACGAAGATGTTTCAGTACCGAGTGTCAGGAGCAAAACGATGATTTTTGATCTAGGTGACGTGAATACAGGTCCTGTACAGCCATTGTAAAATAATATCCTTAAACTCATTGTGGAAATCAAAAACGATTGTATCACATACTCGTATGTATTATGTATAAGGTTTTTTTAATGGTAGGGATTGTATTAAATTAGTATTGTTCCGAAGTCGCTCGGGGCGAGTGAGACAAGCAATATTTTGTTGATTTAAAAAATACCGCCATATATTTCTTTTAATACTTATTTTTACATTCATCTCATATTTAATTTTCAGAAATGCATAAAAGTAAGCGCTGTTTTGAGAGGTCATACTTTCAAAAATTTTCTGGGGGAGGGCCCCCCGTAAATCCCCCTCCATTAATTAACTGCAGACGATGGCTTGACTTACAGTAAGATATATTTTACTGCAGTAAGCATCAGCATAATATTTTCTAACGAATACGTTCCAAAACAGTTATGGTTACTTGGGCTTGGAGATTTATTTTGTTTATTAGATGATAAACCTAAGTAGCTATTTATTTATTAAGAGAATTCTAAGAATTCTAACACCACATGACATACTAATCAAGACATTGTTTATAAAAAATACTACTTAATAATGATGTAAGTTTCCACACGAAACCCTCCTGATTGCAGTGTGGGGTTTATGTCTAAAACTGCTTAAAATGCTGATTTTGAACGTTTATTTTTCAAAATTTTCCCGGGGTACAAAATAAATACACTTTTAGTGCGTGTGGTTAGCAGTGGCGTAACTAAGAAATCCGGCGCCCCCCCGCAACTTTTGAAAATGCGCCCTCCAATAGCTTACAAAATGTACCCCCCCTTCCCCTAACAGATTATTGTTTCTTTTTTACTGGTCTTATATTACTTTTCTTTGTAAGTTTCATCGCACACCTATTACCCCAATTTTGAGCCACTTCCCGTCATTCAATCTTCTCCAAAGTTTGCACATAGAAACAACTAAGGTGAAGAATACAGAAACCAAAAAAATAATATTAAAAAAACAAAATGGCGTCAAATTTCTTTGCTTTTTAAGTTTCATCGCACACCTATTACCCCAATTTTGAACCACTTCCCGTCATTCAATCTTCTCCAAATTTTGCACATAGAAACAACTAAGGTGAAGAATATAGAAACCAAAATAATAATAATAATAGTTTTTATTAAGAAATTATTTTTAAATTCTCGTGTGCAGTACTACTACAATAATAGTGTTATTTTTATTTCTTAATAAAAATAGTAATAAAAAATAAATATAAAATAATAAATAGTAGTCAAATTATTATACGAAAATATAATGTAAATAAGGTGGAAACAAACTAGCAACCTTGCTCCTTGCTTGACGACACTGGATTATCTTATTCGCATATACAGATGCACATCTATCTGCCAATTATTGTAGCACAAAGCACAAAGCTTCCTCGAGTCCTATTTTGTATTGTCAATTACTTTATGCTTTTAAAACTTATTATTATTAAATTTATATAATTTTCACCGTTTTTATTTTAAATCAGTCAAAATGATTTGATTTCTTACATGAAATAAAGTATCAATGTAGCAACATTTAATGAGCGTAGACGGTTGAAATTAATATGGGATTATCTGCGGGCTACTTTCGACAAACTACCAAAATTTCAAAAAATCTAATGAGTAATTTTGAAGATATTATAGGTGTAAATTAATGTAGGTATGTGTAGGAAAATATTGAAAATATGACCACTCAAAACAGCATTTTTATGCATTTCTGAGGTAAAATTGAATATGAGGTGAATGTGAAAAATATGTATTAAAAAAAAACATACGGCGGTGTTATTTTTTTTTACTCTATTGGGTCTGGGGAGACTGAACACTTATAACTTGACACATAACTTGAACATCAAACTGAGCTCTGAGCTCTAAACCATAACATCTCATGCTCATAACATTCTCACCCTGATTTCTTTTATCTCTCATTTATTTTTATCTCCCAAAAATAATTCCAAATTCCCAAAAAATTCCGCCCACATAGATTATTTTAATTTTTATTATTAAATATTATGGTTTACACATTTTTCGGCGCCCCTAAAGCAGGCGCCCCCCAGCACCGCGGGGTTGGCGGGGCGCTATTTACGCCACTGGTGGTTAGGGGCTTCTCCCCCAAAAACCATTCACCGGCCCCCCTTATGCAAAAGTAAGATGGACGTCCATGTCTTTAAATTTTGCAAAATTAATCCTTAAATTTAGGTAAAAAAAAAGTCCAGTCACCATGACTTAATGAGCGAATCTTCAAAGAAATCTGCGTATTATTTCTTGTGATAATATAGAAAAATTTTGGTTTAGAATTTGGATAGGTGAAAAAAAAAAAAAAAAAAAAAAAAAAAAAAAAAAAAAAAAAAAAAAAAAAAAAAAAANAAATTAGATGAGTTCAAGTGACAAAAACTTTAGACAAATTAGATGAGTTCAAGTGACAAAAACTTTAGACAAATTAGATGAGTTCAAGTGACAAAAACTTTAGACAAATTAGATGAGTTCAAGTGACAAAAACTTTAGACAAATTAGATGAGTTCAAGTGACAAAAACTTTAGACAAATTAGATGAGTTCAAGTGACAAAAACTTTAGACAAATTAGATGAGTTCAAGTGACAAAAACTTTAGACAAATTAGATGAGTTCAAGTGACAAAAACTTTAGACAAATTAGATGAGTTCAAGTGACAAAAACTTTAGACAAATTAGATGAGTTCAAGTGACAAAAACTTTAGACAAATTAGATGAGTTCAAGTGACAAAAACTTTAGACAAATTAGATGAGTTCAAGTGACAAAAACTTTAGACAAATTAGATGAGTTCAAGTGACAAAAACTTTAGACAAATTAGATGAGTTCAAGTGACAAAAACTTTAGACAAATTAGATGAGTTCAAGTGACAAAAACTTTAGACAAATTAGATGAGTTCAAGTGACAAAAACTTTAGACAAATTAGATGAGTTCAAGTGACAAAAACTTTAGACAAATTAGATGAGTTCAAGTGACAAAAACTTTAGACAAATTAGATGAGTTCAAGTGACAAAAACTTTAGACAAATTAGATGAGTTCAAGTGACAAAAACTTTAGACAAATTAGATGAGTTCAAGTGACAAAAACTTTAGACAAATTAGATGAGTTCAAGTGACAAAAACTTTAGACAAATTAGATGAGTTCAAGTGACAAAAACTTTAGACAAATTAGATGAGTTCAAGTGACAAAAACTTTAGACAAATTAGATGAGTTCAAGTGACAAAAACTTTAGACAAATTAGATGAGTTCAAGTGACAAAAACTTTAGACAAATTAGATGAGTTCAAGTGACAAAAACTTTAGACAAATTAGATGAGTTCAAGTGACAAAAACTTTAGACAAATTAGATGAGTTCAAGTGACAAAAACTTTAGACAAATTAGATGAGTTCAAGTGACAAAAACTTTAGACAAATTAGATGAGTTCAAGTGACAAAAACTTTAGACAAATTAGATGAGTTCAAGTGACAAAAACTTTAGACAAATTAGATGAGTTCAAGTGACAAAAACTTTAGACAAATTAGATGAGTTCAAGTGACAAAAACTTTAGACAAATTAGATGAGTTCAAGTGACAAAAACTTTAGACAAATTAGATGAGCTCAAGTGACAAAAAATGTTTATGCTTATAAGTGGATAAAAAGTCATTGGGAGCAGAGGGTTAATAATTATATGGGACCAACATGGGCAAATTATGATCTACTATCCTAATTTGATTAAAACCAGACAAATATTTTTTGGAGATATGGTGGTTGGAAAAAATGTTGACTGACTGGCACTTCTTTAGATTGTTACTCTCCTTATAAAAACAACAGATGGGAGTAACAATCTAAAGAAGGAGTACGGATTTTTCTTCTTTAGACTTTAACTCCCCCTATAAAAACGGAAGTATGATGTTCCTATGTACCAAAGTAAATTGTACTAATCATCCGTTTGATGATTTGATGATTGTCATTATATTCTTAAAAATCATAGGGGAGTAACAATCTAATGATGTACTGACTGACTCATCTACCAACAGATAAGCCCAAGGCAAGTAGTAGTAGTAGTAGTCTATTACTTCCTACTAGAACGGGTAGGACGAACCACTTGTTCCAACCTTGCAATTAGGCCATCACTTAGGCCCTTTTTACGCCTCGCGGTAGAGAGTTCCAGTTACTTCACACATCATACATTTGTACATTGTCACGCCAAAGCTAGTATGGTGTGGTCATTAGTAAGCTATATAAGCATGCGTCAAAGCGTGGGGGAAGAGTGCCCCATAGGGGGTGTCCTTCGCCCTGCTCCGTCCTCAAACCATAGATACATCATCATGACACGGTCACCAACATCAATCGGACCCCATCAAAGAGTGGGGGAAGAGTGCCCCATAGGGGGTGTCCCTCGCTTGCTCCGTCCTCAAACCATAGATACAAAACACATTATCATGACACGCTACCCACATCAATCGGACCACATCAATGAGTAGGGGAAGTGTGCTCCGTAGGGGGCGTCCCTTGCCCTGAACCGTCCGCGATTCATCGATGCAATTCAGAGTATCATGGCACGGGATCGAACCCACGACCTCGAGTTGCCCCGACTTATTGATAGCTGAGCGAGCACCTTAAGACGCTCGCTTACGCTGGCTCCCAACAACACAAGGCCAACAATGTTTTCTAACGCTTGAAAAGGATTTTTGCTCAGACATTTTTCAAATCGGTGACGTAAAAAACAAATTCTTTCATCAGAACCTTTACAATGTAGCAATTAGGTAAACTTCGTTACATCCCTGTAAGCTAGGAAGCTAAAAAAAAAATTAATTCATTTAACACGTTAATATTATAAGCAATGATATATTACATGCTGTTATAGCCTCATTTACTTAATGTAATTCGATTAAGACTAAATGTAATATGATTAAAGGTTATGTATTTTAAGCGAGTTAACTTTAAAAAAACATACAATTTTCCCTTATCTGTGTTGTTTCAGTATATATTTTTTTTAATTTCCCAAATGACGAAGAATTTTATATAACTACATAGAGGGAAATTATATGAAAAGGTATTTAACTAATTGACTCTTTATAGTAATTGGAAAGCTGTTCAATGAAAATTTATTAAAAAATATAATTCCAAAAAACAATATTATATTGTATTATTGTCTATGTATCTTTTAATTGCCATTTTTAAAAAAAAAAAATGTTTCGGATTAATCATACAGTAAATTTAGATGAATAAAGTACGAATATCAATGATAAATGTGTGATAAACTGAAAACACGAGTTTTAGATATGTATACATCGCATGATAGAAAGATATTAATTATCCAAAATGTTTTTGGTATTTGATAAAATTAAAAACCGCTTTCATTAACAATGCACTATAAAGTTGCACAGTTAAGTATAATATGTCCATTATAATAGAAGCTGGGACGTAGTCAACATTTTTGGCGCTACGCAGTCATTTGTTAGAAATTCTGTATTGTGAGAATTCAAGATTAATGAAAATAAATTGCAAAGTCGTAGGATTGAGTAAATGAGGTATATTTAATGCAAGAGTTCATTAGGGTTTTGTAATGATGAATCTAATCCCCTCTCCCGGATTACCAGTATTGTAGCCGTATTTAAAAATATTGTTGTTTTTAATAATAGTTTTTCACTTTTTAAGAACTACTATTAGTGTATACTTCCTATAAGACCAATAGTTGCTTATATATTTTGAATGGTTTATCCGAAACTTCTTTAGCCGCGGTAGAGTAAAAATGCTTGGATGAAATTAACATCGGGAAACAAAGTTTGTGTTTCGAGACTTGTCCAAGTCAAAACATTTTTAATGTGAAATTAACGAAATTACCAGTTTATGTTTTAAGGGTAAGTGTCCATCTGAGACTTTTTAGTGTGGAGACTCGCTCTCGAGATTGAAATCCCTAGTGGACATGGGGCTGAGACTAGTCTCGGAGACTCGGGAGAGGCTGATGTTGCTCTCAAGTGGATAAGGTTCTGAGACTAATCACGAGATTTAGTCTCAGGTGGACACTTACCCTAAGACTCGCCTGTGATAGATATTTTAATTGACTGGCGACTTAGACTGGGAGTTGATTTACCTGTAAAAAATCTACCCTCTGGACGAGTCTTGAACACCTGACCTCTGGATTAAGAGTCTCACGTGCTAACCAGAATACCACGAGAGTAGTTGACTTATTTTTTTATTTTTTTACTTGCGAACCAACATATTTAAAAACAACACTTCCGATTTTAATGAAATTTGGATGCTAGGTCATACTTAGCCCATTGTTGATCCCATATAAGTTTTTATCTTCAACAACCATTATTTTTATCTTGTACATGATGCGCACAAACACACATTTATTTAGACCTATATCTTCAAAAGTACTCAATTAATTATTATGAAATTTAGATAGTTTGTCGAAAGTAGCCTGCATCATGAAAGAAGTGTAGTTCAATAACCAAACAAGGTATTCACACAAAAATTGTAATTTGAACAATTGACCGGTTTCGGCTGTTCTAAAGTAGCCTTCTTCAGACAATCTTGAGGTTCCTGTATTGACTTCACGAGTACGTGCTTTACAACAGCCAAAACCGGTCAATTGTTTAAATTGCAATTTTTGTGTGAATACGTTGTTTGGTTATTGAACTGCACCTCTTTCATGATGAGTCGCCATCACACATTGGAGAAAAACACAGTCGAGTAGCCCGCAGTTAGCCCCAACTTAATTTCAACCGTCTGCGCTCGTTACATTTTTAAGGCCCCCATACACGGTCAAACATGTTGCGCAAACATCATGTTTGTGCAAACATTTTGACCATGTATGGGGCTGTTTGATGTTTGCGCAAACATGATTTTTAACTAAATTTCCCCGACATCAGGTTTGCGCAAACATTTTGCACAAAATGTTTGATCGTGTATNTTGTACATGATGCGCACAAACACACATTTATTTAGACCTATATCTTCAAAAGTACTCAATTAATTATTATGAAATTTAGATAGTTTGTCGAAAGTAGCCTGCATCATGAAAGAAGTGTAGTTCAATAACCAAACAAGGTATTCACACAAAAATTGTAATTTGAACAATTGACCGGTTTCGGCTGTTCTAAAGTAGCCTTCTTCAGACAATCTTGAGGTTCCTGTATTGACTTCACGAGTACGTGCTTTACAACAGCCAAAACCGGTCAATTGTTTAAATTGCAATTTTTGTGTGAATACGTTGTTTGGTTATTGAACTGCACCTCTTTCATGATGAGTCGCCATCACACATTGGAGAAAAACACAGTCGAGTAGCCCGCAGTTAGCCCCAACTTAATTTCAACCGTCTGCGCTCGTTACATTTTTAAGGCCCCCATACACGGTCAAACATGTTGCGCAAACATCATGTTTGTGCAAACATTTTGACCATGTATGGGGCTGTTTGATGTTTGCGCAAACATGATTTTTAACTAAATTTCCCCGACATCAGGTTTGCGCAAACATTTTGCACAAAATGTTTGATCGTGTATGGGGGCCTTTATAAATTGATACATTAATTCATAATAGACAAACTAAAACTGATTGACAGACAGACTGAAAAGGAACCACTTTAGAAAATTTAAGACGGTTGAAATTAAGTTGGGGCTAACTGCGGGCTACTTTGAGTGTTTTCAGTTGAGTGTTTTCACAAAGTTTCAAAACTTTATTAATTATTTCTCCTATTATTCCTTATTTTCCTGGAAAACAACTGTTTGTTTACATTATTGTGTTTGACATTTTTTTTTTCAAATTAATTGACAATCTTATCCGGGGAAATATTCAAATATTTCTTTTGGGACAAAGGAATATTACACTTCTGAAAATAAAAATGACAATATCCATTAGTCTAACAGTCTAACTGTGTAGAAAGGGTAAGTAACTTAAATTTCCAACAAACAAAAATAATTCACTTGGATTTAATAATAAATAAATAAATTAAAAATAAACTTTGGCGGGTGGATAACAAAGTAAAAGAGTGCCTTATTATGAACTAGCCGTTAGGCCCGCGGTAACGGGCAGAATAATAAATATGGTTGAGAAAAAGAGCTGAGAGATAATTAGTTATAATTAAAATAGATATTTAAAGAGATATTTACTGTTTAATTAGTAATTTTTATGCAGTTATAATTAAAACATTTAAATAGGAAGTTTTATGCTCCGATATCCGTTACATAGGTATGGCGCAAATGGTTTAGTATCTGCTTACTCCCAGTAGCCCCGGGTTCGATCCCAGCATATGGCTCATCCAATTTTTAACGTTTAAATCATTTAGAGGTGAGTCGTTGTTGTCGTTGGGACACTACTCGGTTATATAAAAGAAGTGTCAGAACTGATTTTTTTATGTTGAATTTTAACTTTTAGAATTTGTCATTTTGAATTTAAGTATCTTCTTAAAAACTGATATTGATTTGTATCAATCTAATGCCTTGTTTTTATTAACTTTCTCTTTCCCTTGATTTTCAGCCCTCCAAAGCAGAGATAATTTAAATACTTAAGTCTCTCTGAGTCAAAACAAAGTTGTGTTTTGTTTTACTGACTTTCTTTAGTTAGTTTAAACAAAGAATTAAATTAAAATATTTTAGTTTAAAAGTAATTTCTTTTCCCCTGATATTGTCGAAGGTAACAAAGTTATGTGATGATTCTCAAGAATAGTACATTACGCGTCGAGAGTGGAAAGTATCATCTTGCATGCGAGTGTGGAGTTTACATCCGAGCGACAGCGAGGGTAGTAAAACCACACGAGCAATGCAAATTGCCGTTTTCGCATGAGTTGCGTACCGTACTTTATCTACGATTGTTAGATTTTAATAATAAATGCAGAAAAAAATAATAAACTTCCTGTATGTAAGCTCGTATTTCTCTTTTGATAAAGATGACATCAATTCGTTAGTTGTATTTTGTGCCGAATTAATTATTTCGGAAGGCGTATTATTCTCCTC
>KZ651806.1:56679-68837 GCA_001010745.2 Gerris buenoi
GGGGGGAATCACATTTTTTGTAGGAACCACTTTTAAAATCACATTGCTCCAACTACACCTTCCTTGTTCTGAGCATTTTTAATTATGTCCCCTCACTATTATTATCACCACAGCTTTGAAACGCTAAAGTAAAACCTCAGCTCTTTGAATTTAAAGGCTGTCTTTACGATGTAAGCGTATATTAATAAAACATAATTTCAACCCAAGAATGCGTAAAACACAAAGGGCACAAAAGATAAATGTGCCAGATTTTTCCCGGAAGGTTTACTTTGAAAAATGTTGCCCCTGTAACAGGGTTGGTATTTAAGAAAGTTTGTGGCATCTAGATATTCTCGCTTAGTGTAACATCTTTTCTATTTCTTGTCAGTAGTTTTTGAACCCATCAAATTAAAAATAAGACATCCCGTAGCGAAGCAAGTTAATCCAGCTAGTTTAATATAAAATAGTAAATAATAATAGTATAATATATAAATAATATACACCCCTACATGAGATTTATCTCATTGGGTTGATTCCTATATGAACCAGTGTAACAAAATTATTATGTTAAACGTATTTTTGGAAATATATTATTATAGAAAAAAAGGACATGTACGACTTTTTTAATTTCGTCAAATTTGTTTAATTTTATAATTAAATTTCTAAGTAAAGTGTTAATTCATTGAATTGAAATGGCCGAGAGTATTAGTGTCACATGGTGTAACAAGAATTTAAACCAGTGTGTCCAATCAACAGAAAATTTGAAGATAAAATCCCTAAAGTTAAACAAAAAGGGAGGGAAGGTAACAAAACTGCTAGAAATGTCATAAAAAGTGAGAAAATCCAAAGAGAAGAAAATCGCACATTGATTATCCAATCACAATGGAGACGGAACAAGAAAAAATTTAATCCTCCAATCCGATCAAGGAAATAAATTTTCTTTATTTTCCACTGTGAATCACCGGGGATGATTGGGTTTTGTTTTTAAAAAAAAAAAATTAAATACGATTCTTATTTAGGCGGGAGTTTCGAATTAACGTATATTGTGTTTTACGGAGTAACTTCGTATCGGCGGGAAAATTCAATTTAAATTAAAGAGTTAAAAAAAAGGGGGGTAAATCCCCGTGTAAGTTCAATTTAGACTTAGTGATGTAATCTTAATGAAATTAGAGGAATTAAAACAAGGTTTTAGTTTTGTTCTAACTGATAGGTCGATTTACGTTATCAACGCTTCGTATATTGATTTCCAAAAATTTCAAAAGAGTTTTAATTAAAAATAAAGACTTTTTGGAACGAAGTTCCTTATGGCACGTTCTGGAGCCCGGGAGTAAATCCGAAAAAAACGACCAAAATCACCGTCACGAAATCGACTGATGACGATAACTTGAGTAAAAGATGACCGTGGTAGTTCAAATTTGGAACACATGTTCATTTTACCTATGCCCAGGCTAAGTTCGTTGGAAGACGTTATCCGCCTAAGCGTTCACGCGCATCGCTCGCGTAAACGTAAGCTTCAAAGTTTTAGGACGGGAAAGAATGTTGTCGACAATATTAAGGAAGCATGTTCCTTGACTTGTTTTGTTTATTTTTGTTATATGTTAAAATGTCACTGCGTTTTGTAAATACAGAAAATATAATCACGGTTTTTGTTAAAAAAGTAAAATTGATCTGTGCTGATGCTTATTTCAATATATTAGGTATATTATTATAATACTGCGTACTTAATCCAAGAAAAAATTCTAAGTTCATCTATTTAATGAGACCAACAACTTTTTTTTTAGTAAAACGAACACTGACACTGTAATGAAGTGATAAAGATCGCTACATTTGTTAAAGTGGACCTAAAAACGCCTTAAACGAGAACGTTTAAAACAATAATACAAACAATGCTTTTCTTTTAATTTTGCCTTAACTCCGCTAGGTACAAACAGTTCGTTACTTTTAATTTTGTCTCTTTTCTAAGTCCACCATGTACCTACAAGTAGTTAGCAACGTATACGTACTTAGCAGTGTGATTTTATAATTTATATTTAATGAATAATGTAAGGAACTTCGTTCCTACCGGGTGTCCTGAGACACCTCACGTATTTTTTAAATGAATTTGTTGCCAAAATGATCATTTATATAAAACATGTAGTGTCCCGATGACGAACCTCAAAATGATTTTTTATTGCTAAGCTAAGGCAACCACATTTATTCCAATGAAAAATGAACGTTTGTTTTGATTTGTTGGTCTTTAAATAGATATAACAACTTATCTAATAAGCCCCTTGTCACGAGCATAAGGACTTCTAGTATATAATGTGTGTCTGACGACAAAGAACTAAAGAGGAAATATTTATTCACTTGTGGGTCTGAAATTTTAATGTAAAGTTTTTTGAAGTGAAACTTCTTTGGAGGCGGTAGAGTAAATTTTTTCATATAGTGACAGCGTGTAACGAAGTTTGCGTTTCGAGACTCGTCCAAGTGTAACACTTTTACAGATTAATTGTATATATCTATTTAAAGACCAGCAAATCAAACAAACATTTATTTTTATTGGAATAAATGTGGTAGCGAAGCAATATTTTTTTCAATTTAATTTCCCATAACCATTTCCTGGTTCTTATTTAATCCTAAAATAATAAATTCGTCAAAAAATGAAAGAGAGCAATGCATTCTAGAACTTAAGTTTCACTTCTAATGCGTGAGAGCCTCACACATTTATATTTTTGGAACGAAGTTCCTTATGTCACGTTCTGGGCCTGGGAGTGAATCCGAAAAAAACTACCAAAATCACCGTCACGCAAAATCCGTCACGAAATCTACCGATAATGGCGATAACTTGTGTAAAAGTTGACCGATTTTGTTGAAATTTGGTACACATATTAATTTTACCAATGCTCAAGACAAGTTCGTTGGACAACGTTATCAGCCCAAGCGTTCACGCGCAACGCTCGCGTAAACGTAAGCGTCATATCAAAAAAATGGAATTTTTGGACGGGAAAAAATTCTTACTTTATCTATTTAATGAGACAAACAACTTTTATAAATACAATTTTTGAAGTGAAACTTCTTTGGCGGCGGTAGAGTGAATTTTTTTAAAATTATTTTTCAAAAAATAACCAATAGGTTTAAATTGTAATTATTCATTACATATTGTTGTAATGCTACTCAAAGTAGTGTGACGCGTAGCTACCACGCGTTCTATTTCGTGTACTTAAATAATTGTATGCACAACCTAGTATTTTCAAATGTATTTAATTTTTCAACCGTTCTTTAAATTTACTAATTCCACTATTGTTTTAGCATGGTTAAAATAACCTGCATATACGTTGCAAATATTTGATGCCAATCGTAAATTTATTAACTCAATATTTACTTATTAATACATATTTATTAATATCATATTCAACTTTAGCTAGTATCTGCTGGTTCCATAATACAATTCAGATGAACTAATTTTCCTTAGAAAATGCTTGTCATTTTTGATTTTGTCGTGGAATTCTGAGCATGTGATAATACTGATAATAGGATTTGCTTTAATATTAAGAAGTTCTTTTACAACTGAAAGAGATAATCTTTCTCTTTCAGGCGTCCAAATAGACCCCATCATTGAAAAAATATGTTCGGTGGAAACATATAAGTACCAGGCAGTCACATGGCGACATTTCTTCTAGAATCTAGAAAATGCTTCAAATATTTATTTCTATTGCTCATAAGATTTGGGGTTTTTTCTTTTGGTAGGGATGCCCATTTCGCTATCTGATTTTTTTTAAAAAATCCGGAAATTTCTCAAATCCGGACAGATGTTTCAAATCCAGACAGTCCAGACGGTATAACCCTATCTATCCAGTACTTATAGTTGGTGTGGTGGTACCATAATTATGTGGTGCAGATTACAATATTTTTGATGTTCGTTCACTTGGATGTAGTCCACAAGAGGTGGTTATAGGTGATTAGAGGTGGTTAGAGGTGGTTAGATGAGGTTAGAGGTGGTTAGGGGTGGTTAGAGGTGGTTAGAGGTGGTTAGAGGTGGTTAGCGGTGGTTATAGGTGATTAGTGGTTGTTAGAGGTAGTTATAGGAGCGGATAGAGGTGGTTATAGGTGTTTAGCGGTGGTTTGAGGTGATTAGAGGTGGTTATAGGTGATTAGAGGTTGTTAGAGGTAGTTAGGAGTGGTTAGAGGTGGTTAGAGAGGGTTAGAGGTGATTAGCGGTGGTTAGAGACTTAGTCCAAAAGAGTTGAACGACTGTACAGATTAGTTCAGCAGTCCATCCTGATATTGTCATAGTCATAACATATTATGTAATATTTATGAATTCATAAAAGTTAATTAAATTTTGTTTGTTAAATTCAGGTTGAATTCATCGGTAATACATATTTGCATATAAAGGAAATAATAAGTTATGATCTTTTGTACCACTGTTAACTTTAACAGTTCACTGTTTTCCTCAGTCGTATTTATATTAAATGCATTCGATTTCCTACAGTAGAAGCAGGAAACATTTTGTTAAATATACATTGTACGACTTTGCTAGATTGAGTTGATTCAACTGGCTAATCTTGTTGTGCGATGTTATTTCCTTCCTCGTTTCTAATTATACAATATGAGAAATCTAAATTAGCAAATCTTAATCACTTAAAATAATGATTAATAATTAATCCACTTAAATGACAAAGTATAAGAGAGACAAAGATAAACTATAAAAATAGTTACGAATTTTAAAAAAAAATCAATGTCATAGTAATCTATATCTAGATATTTATTAACTATAATTTGATCAACTTATATAAAATGGTGATCTTTCTGAATTAATTATTGAAGTTATGGGCTGATTGTTGTGATCATTTAAGACCAACAGTTCTCATTAGAAATTTTCATAACATAAATCCGTTTAAGAAGTAACTGAACATATTTAATCTTGCGTTGGACTGTTGGCCAACCTTTTTTATAGAACCTCCATATAAACCGCTTTTCTAATTTAATATAATTATTTCAAAATTAGTTTAGTGATGAGGGCCGAATCTCGATCTTTTTATATATTACAAATATCCTAACATTGACGTATGCCAAGCTAAAATTGTTATCAAATATTTGATATATAAACCATAGCGTGTCATGAAAGTGACATCAGCACTGTTGTGGCTATCTACTGAACTACAACATCCTTTCACATATGCCATTTTGTTGTTAGTGGTAGAGATAACAGAACTAAACTCCTTTTCACTATTTGTGATTAGTTTTTTTTTTTTTCTTTAACTATCATTCACAATTTTGAATACATATAGCATGCATGTTACAACCTAACTCATTTATTTTATTGGTGTATGAAATATTAATGAAGACGTTAGTATTTTTTATCTATTACAAAATTCCAGTATGTATGTATTTTCTTTTAAGACACTCAAAGTATCCTCAGGAAATTTGAAGAATTTTACGAGTTCAATAATCAAAACAATCGTCCCAGCTATTTCAAAATGGGTGCCATCTAAAAACTTGTTTTAGCTATAACTTTTGAACCGTTGGTTGTAATGAATCAAAACAAACGCAGGATAGAGGTGGTTAGATGTGGTTGGAGGTGGATAGATGTGGTTAGAGGTGGATAGATGTGGTTAGATGTGGTTAGATGTGGTTAGAGGTGGATAGATGTGGTTAGAGGTGGTTTGAGGTGGTTAGAGAGGTGCTTAGATAGGGCCTTCGGTTTTGCCTACGGACTCCAAGAACAACACAATATTACAGTTGAAATTTAAATATAATAAAATATATAAGTGATATAGAAAACATCCTACATAAACGATAAGAACAAAGAACAAACAAGGACATTTTCAATTCCCAGTAGGGTCAAATTACTTTTACAAAGGTTTTTCAAAAGCTCACATTTTATTAATGAGGAAGCTCTATGTTATATTAATTAGCAAACTTGTTTGAATTTTTTTAATTCTCTTCTTCTCTCTTAAAAAAATAGTTATTTTCTTTTTTATTTCAACAATTTAGTGAGACAATAATTAATTTGGCTTCTACAATGTCACGTAGTAGGTTTCTTTGAATGTATTTGTCAGCTGGTTAAAATCAAAGCTAGGTAAATTGAGTTAGTAAGGTTTTTAGAGGGAAGTTTTGTGGTGGTTAGTTGGCCTGGGTTTTACCTTGTACAAAGTTAAACAGAGTTAGATTGTACTTCACAGAGAAGTGTTAGGCCTTGTCCTACAGGGGGGTTGAAACGAGTGAATACCTCCTGTGTATTCCTCCTACCCTAATATCCAAGTTACCCCCTCTATTCTAAAACTCGACTCAAGGGGGGAGTTACATCCCCCCCTACACTGTGGTCTAAAGAGGGGGTTTCGCTGGAGTAGGGGTTCACTGCCTCCCTAAGTCCCGCCCCTCAATAACTTTATATATTATCATTAACAGAATCGGCAAGATTTGCTGCTCTTGATTTAGAAATAAGCAAATTCGATAGTTTCGTCTACACACAAATGAATACTATTCACTACATTTTAGAATTCTCTCCCCCCCCCCCCACATATTAATTTTACCAATGCTCAAGACAAGTTCGTTGGACAACGTTATCCGCCCAAGCGTTCACGCGCAACGCTCGCGTAAACGTAAGCGTCATATCAAAAAAATGGAATTTTTGGACGGGAAAAAATTCTTACTTTATCTATTTAATGAGACAAACAACTTTTATAAATACAATTTTTGAAGTGAAACTTCTTTGGCGGCGGTAGAGTGAATTTTTTTAAAATTATTTTTCAAAAAATAACCAATAGGTTTAAATTGTAATTATTCATTACATATTGTTGTAATGCTACTCAAAGTAGTGTGACGCGTAGCTACCACGCGTTCTATTTCGTGTACTTAAATAATTGTATGCACAACCTAGTATTTTCAAATGTATTTAATTTTTCAACCGTTCTTTAAATTTACTAATTCCACTATTGTTTTAGCATGGTTAAAATAACCTGCATATACGTTGCAAATATTTGATGCCAATCGTAAATTTATTAACTCAATATTTACTTATTAATACATATTTATTAATATCATATTCAACTTTAGCTAGTATCTGCTGGTTCCATAATACAATTCNCCCCCACAAAAATGAGTTGAATTGTTCAATTAATTTAACCTGTGGGTGTTTAATCCTGTTTTTATTTAAAAATAATCATTAATAATTGTTATTGTTTATAATTTTCATTAATTTGGTTTAGTTAATCTTTGTTTAGATTAAAGTTATTTTTTTTTATGTTCTTTTTCGCTTGGTTGTCAAACCTGATCAGGCATTGTTTTTTTATTACCTCATATCAAGGATGTTATAAAATACGGATAGAGCGCTAGGCGATAAAGTGTCGCCACGAACTTGGAAAATCTAGTAGGATAATGGTAGTAAGATAGTGCAATGGTTATTACTGCAGATGACCAAGAAGGTTATGCTTAAAATGCTAGATTTTAACGTAACCTTACATACGTTTGTTCCTCAGAGCCAAAAGTTTATAAACGATTGATAACAGTCGGGAAGAAATTCGTCCTACTAATGCGCGCGCACACTGGTATTTTTTCCAAGTTCTTGGCGACACTTCTTAATCGGCCCTTAACCCAGGAGGTATGCTTAGTGCTCCATCCGTATTTTATAACATCCTTGCCTCATATAGAACTTACTCATCAAATTATGATTTCATTCCTTTTTATTTAGATTGTCTATTTTTTTTTTTTTAATATCTTCAATATTTTTAATCTATCATTATCTATCTGTATTTAGGAACGCAGCAGCGTTCCGCCCCGCCAAGTCAAAAAGTCAAAATTTCACAAAAGCTGCCAGTGTATATATACTGTAGGTGACAAACTAGGGTTTTTGAGGGTCTGCAGCGTGAAATACGTACAAGCTACCTAAATAGTTTTTTAATATCTTTGTAGGCCGTGTCCTGTAGATTAAAAATAAAAAAAAATGGTCAAAATCGGCCAAGTAGAAGTAGAGAAAAATAGGTTTGAAAATGGTAGTTTTGATGACTTCTTCTTATTCTTATTCTTCCTTCATTTTATGTTGACGCACCTACAGCCTAAACTACTGAACCGATTTTAATGAATGAGGGCTTTTTGGATTCGTCTAGAACCCTAGTGCATTCCTAGATCAAAAAAATTGAGATAGCTCATTCCTACGCTTAACGCGGAGCGAGAAACCAAGCTAGCGAGCAGTCACTCTAACGTTGACGCACCTACAGCCTAAACTACTTAACCGATTTCAATAAATGAGGGCTTTTTGTATTCGTCTAAGGCTCTAGTGCATCCCCCCTCAACTCAACCCCCCCCCCACCACCCTTAAGCAGAGGTACAGCAGTGTATTGAGTAGTAGTTTCGTGCTTGTCACATGACCTATGAATGACTTCTATTTACGAGTTCATCTTTTGAACTTAGTATTATAGGTTCAGGGTTTAGTTCAACCTTATTCTCTTGAGTTCAAGGGGGGGGGGGGGAATTTGTTTATTAATACATATATTTCTGTTTTCTATGATTTTATTTTATTATTTATTATTATTATTATATATTATTACTTTATAATTATTATTATCTTATTTTTTATGTTTTCTATACTTCTATATCAGAATGATAAGTCTTTTAATGTCATAGGTCTCGTAGTTCTCCAATAGACCTCTCTATAGAACTTGTCAAGCTTTTAACTTCACTTTTATTTGATTCTAATGTGTGGGAATAAACAGTTTAGAGTTTAGAGAATCCTTCCTTAGGAACCGTACAAAAAGTCATGAAATCTGACCAAAAACCACTTGTGTGGTAAAAAAAAACCCCGCCAAGTCTGTGGTCCAAAAAAGTTGTGAAATCAACTTTCTATCCCGCCAAGTGATGTTGGCACTTTCTCCTGACCCATCACTATCAACATAGATACTTTTCAGCTTCTTCTCCTTGGCGGTGTGCCTGCAGTACTACCTAATGTTAACTGGTTGTATTCCACGCACAACCATCTTTCCACACAAACCTCATTTGGCAAATGTGAAGGTGAAACAAGAAATTGTATTGGTGTTTGAAGAATATTAAAATTCCAGTTTTAGGAAATCGCGTGGCCCACCGCCAAGGAGAAGAAGCTGAAAAGTATCTATGTTGATAGTGATGGGTCAGGAGAAAGTGCCAACATCACTTGGCGGGATAGAAAGTTGATTTCACAACTTTTTTGGACCACAGACTTGGCGGGGTGTTTTTTACCACACAAGTGGTTTTTGGTCAGATATCAATTTGTGTGTCATATCTGTGAATTATCCTATCTCTGCCATCCTAATTTATGTCATTATCTTCATCTACTTACCTGGTATTGTACTTGTATAATTTAAGTTATCCTTTTATACCTTCTATTCATGAACAAATTTGTATTATTTCCCGCATTATTTGTAATTTAGTATTCTTAATAAATACAGTCCACAAGCTTTGTAACTTTCAATTATTTTTATTTATTTATTTATTTTTTTGTTGTTATTATCATCTTTAATATTATTTTTTAATGTTTATAACTCTAACCTCGAAATTAAATATTTATCAGTCTGGGTAATTGTTTTATTTTCATTCATCATTCCTAGTTTTATATTAATAATGTTCCCGACGAAACACTGGGTATAAAAATAAAATATGTTACTTTCAAGATTACCAAAGGTAATTAAAGCAATAATCCTTAATAGAAATCTATTTCGTCATTTATCAAGCAATATTTTGGGCCTCACGTTTGTCGGTCTGTCACGACGTATTTTGTCTTGTGTTTGTCAGTCTGTCACAACATTTTTTATTTCATGTTTGTCTGTCTGTCACCACGAATTTTGTCTTGTTTGTCAGTCTGTCACAACATTTTTTATTTCATGTTTGTCTGTCTGTCACCACGTATTTTGTCTTGTGTTTGTCAGTCTCTCACAACATTTTTATGTGTCATGTTTGTCGGTCTGGTACCACGTATTTTGTCTTGTTTGTCAGTCTGTCACAACATTTTTTACTTTTATGTTTGTCTGTCTGTAACCACGTATTTTGTCTTGTGTTGTTCAGTCTGTCACAACATTTTTACTTTTATGTTTGTCAGTCTGTCACCACGTATTTTGTTTTGTGTTTGTCAGTCTGTCACAACATTTTTTTTATTTAATGTTTGTCGGTCTGTCACGACATATTTTGTTTTATGTTTTTCAGTCTGTCACAACATTTTGGTGTGTTAAATCATTAAAACTACTTATGAAATTTTAATTAAACTCAGATAATACGCCAAAATTAGTTCAAATGACTACTCTGTCAATAATTTTAACTGTCTACGCTCATTAATTCTCTCGCATGCTCAAAATGACAAAAGGGACAATAATCAACTTTCAAAAAAATATATTCCGATTTTGATTAAATTTGATGGTTTGTTGATATTAATCCAGAAATTGTCTCAAGTTGATTCAAACTTCTGTTTAATTTTGTATAAAATTATTGTGATCCCCCCCCCAACCACTATAGATCGCCTGGTGCTAAAAATTCAAAATAATTCATGCTAATACCTTATTGTTTCGCGATGAAAATTCCGGGAGTTTATCCTAAATTTTCAAAAATTGCCAATTTTGGGCGCGAAAAAGTGAAGTGCGCCCAAAATTTTTTTTTTAATTTTAATTTTGAGTTGGGTATCAAATGAAAGCTGCTGAAGAGTAGGACACAAATATATATTTTCTTTTTTTAAATTTTTCATTCCTTATTTGTTTATTACTGATAAAAAACATTGTGACCCCCCGAGGGATCGAACCCGGGACTCTTGAGATCGAAGACAAGAAAATCATAATTTACATAATGGGTATGCTTACTCATCTACAAAAACCCTAAAAAGTACTTAGACTAAGTACTTCCCTGTGATTTTTATTTATTAAGATGACCTCCATTAACGCTCTAATTTCTTAACTATGTACCTACAGTAAAAAATAATGTTCAATTTTCAATGTTAACCAAAACCGAGGTCCAAAAATGATAGAAAAGTTTTAAATATACTCGTATACACTTTATCTAAGGTTGCTATGGAATATAATCATTGTTTCACTATTTTCTTGTAAAGTGATTCGACACACGTCAATGAAGGTTGTTACAAATTTTAAAACTATGAGCATGCGCAGGCCATTGCTTTAGTAGTAGTAGTAGTCTAGTACTTCCTACTAGAACGGGTAGGACGAACCACTTGTTTGAGCCTTGCAATTAGGCCATCACTTTGGCCCTTTTTACGCCCCGTGGTGGAGAGTTCCAACCACTTCACACATCAGACATATGTACATTGTACCGCCGAAGAGAGTATGATGTGATCAATAGTGTGCCATATAAATCAGAGCGTCACGGTGAGGAATCGAACCCCATCTCGTTCCACTCACGATTCAGTGATGGCCGAGCAGACGCGGTTTAACCCACACGATCACGCTGGCTCTCGGCCATTGCTCTAAGTAACTTTACTTCAATAAAGTTGAAAAATTACCTCATCGCTCCAGTTCAGATAACCTTACGTCGAAGTTATGCTTTTTAACGAATACTATATCCAAATCTCTATAATATATATAAAGCAAAAATTACGATTTATAAGTGGGTCCACTATATATTTTCTATGACTGCATAATAAGAATGTCTTTTAGATTACTGATAACATTTTTATAATCTCAGAACGATAAAACAAAAAATATCACAACATCTTTTTTTTTCAAAAAATAAAGAAATCCATTCAGTTTTCTATTTTTAGTTCACAAACATTTCGCTCTCCATTCAGAAATCAAGATTATGAATGGAAAAACGAATTGTTTATGAAACTTTATTGTAAAAATATTTTAAAAAATCCTTATTGACTGGCTACAACAATATTATGAAGGTCTATAAATAGAAAAAAAAATAAAACTTTATCTTAAAGAAAAATAGTCTAACATAAAACTGCAGAGAGATTATAACAATAAAAATGGATTGAGACAAAAAAAAAAAAAACAAATACCATCGAAGTTAACAAAACTTTGGCCCTTGATAAGAAACTGATATGAGCCCGGCTATAAATAGTATTTATCTATGGACAGAAAACACTTTGCTTATTACATTCACCGGAGATATATATTGAGAAGAAGGGGGAAAAGTTTTCCCCTTAAGATGTATCATTAGATCGAAACATCAATGATAAAAACTGATACCATGAAAACAAAACATCCATTTTTTAATTATATATATAT
>KZ651806.1:80977-98376 GCA_001010745.2 Gerris buenoi
AAAATTGAAAGCTTAATTCGGAACTAGGTATCGTAATTGACAGAGGAAATTATTCTTCAGTGTAGATAAGTTGGTAAGAGCGCTAAACTGGAAATTTAGAGGCCCGTGGTTCGAGTCCCGGCGCTGGAGTCTATTTTTTCCTGTCTACTTTTCTTTGTCTATTTTTCTCTTTCTATCTCCCATTGTTAATAATAATAATAATTTTATTTTATTTAAATTAAAATTTTAACTTTTCGTAGTATGAATACTACCAAAAACTTAAAAATGAATAACTTATACATGTAAAATGTAAAATAATATAAAAAAAAAAATTCATATTCAATTGAATATAATCAAAAAATGAAGCTATAAAATTGTGAGAGAATAATTTACGAAGTGAGACTTCGACCTGTATTTTTAGTTTGTAATCGATAAAGAGAAATAGTGAGGTTTGTTTCCTTGTATGCTAATTTTATTGATATTATTTTATTATATTTTTATTATCTTTTATATAATCGAGTAGTGTCCCGACAACGACAACGAAGCACCTCTAAATGATTTATAACGTTAAAAATTGATGTGTCATAAGCTGAGATCGAACCCGGGGCTACTGGATGTAAGTCAGATACTTAACCATTTGCGCCAAAGTTATGTAACGAATATCGGAGCCCAAAACTTCCTCTTTAAATGTTTTAATTATAACTGCATAAAACTTACTATGTATTTAAACAATAAATATCTCTTTAAATATCTATTTTAATTATAACTAATTATCTCTCAGCTCTTTTTCTCAACCATATTTATTATTCTGCCCGTTACCGCGGGCCTAACGGCTAGTTAGGGTATATAGGAACTGAGTTCGATTTTGTTAAGTTACCTTGATTGTAGTATACATATTATATATAATATATTATTATTTGGTTTAAACTGTGAAGCTTAAATGACAATTCTGCCGTGCTAAGCCAAAAAACCGTATCTGTCATTTTGGTCAAAAATAAGGTTTTGACATATTCAGGGTTTTGGGGTGTCGTTTTTGCCGATTTTAATGGTCCCGAAGCCGCATCTTCATCCTAAATACGAGAAAACAGAGATTTTTAGTTAAGGTTTTGTAATAAAGGACAATTTACTAAGCGAAATTGCCTTAAGTGACAAATCAGAAGGAAAAAGACCGTATCTGACGGTAGATACGGTAATTTCGCTTCTGAAATCACTGTCAATTTACGTCAACTTACACCACAGTTACGTTAAACCTGTTATATTAAGAGAGAAAAACACCTTATCTACAGGTTTTTTCATAAATTTGATCCACCCAAAAATGTTTTTATTTAACTTAGATAAAATAAATGTGGCTCTAAAGAGAATAAAATACTTAATTCATTGATATAAAATAATAAAAAATCGGACGAATAATAAGGGAGTTTTAAGCCTTTTAACTTTGAAAACTTTAAAGTCGATTATCTCAAAACTTTTTTGTCCAAAAAAACGGTAGATACGGTTTTTTGGCTTAGCAGGGCAGAATCAGTGACAGACATAGAATAACTATGGATTTTTGAAAAAAAAAAAACAAATCCTTTTTTAACAATTGGCAATAATCAACCAACCTAGTTAGAATGAACAGTTGGTTTAGCATTAACAGAATGACACAGTAATATTCTAGTTAGCTTGAAAATGACCCAAAGGGGGCTCAAAAAAATTGCAGAAGTCTTAAATTCATTTCAGCACTGAATGAGACTTCAAAACCCTTCATTTTGTAAGGTTTTCTTAGCCTGCAATACATGAGTGATTTGTGGGTGAAGTAGAACCTTAGTCGCTTATTGTAATATGCCCCAACTACTTAACCTTGGCCAAAATTATTCCATTGTTGATCTAATTCTGTTAAATCACAGATCAACTAATATATAAATCAAGATGGCTGCTGATTCCTCTAAAAGTTAGATTATTAATGTGGTGATGTTAGTAATTAAAAACACATATAATGGAGGTTGATATGTACTCATTGTTACAGTCCACATACTGGCACACTAGTGAATTGAAACTAAAAAAAAAAAAAATTTCACTAAAATATTTGTTTAAATTTCTTCACACAATCAAAAGTATTGTGATGTCAAAAATTTTGTTTATTTTGTAAAAAAAAAAAATCGATGTTATGAAAAATGTATTTGAGATTTTTCTTCCACAAAATTTAAAAAATGATTTCCAGCGACAAAAGAAATGTCTTTGGTAAACATATTATAACAATGGCTTGAAAGAGAGATATTGTCGATATTTCGGAGACAAGTGAATGGAGTAACTGAATCCCTTTAACTTTCACTGTGGCCAAACTATTTTTACAAGCTTTTATTTAACTTGCCATGTTTGTATGTAAGTATGAATATGTATGTCTGTATGTATGGTAGGTTAAAATGTTGCAGCTGAATTATAAAGCAGTTATCCTCAACCGATTGAATTAGAATTTTACTTACACGTTTAGTTTGGATGATAATGCGTGGTTAGCTTTGTGACTTCATTCTAAATGGCTGTCAGCCAAAGATGACGGACTAGATATTTTTGTTCTATGACTGTCAGCCAAAGGTGACGGACTAGATATTTTTGTTCTATGGCTGTCAGCCAAAGATGACGGACTAGATATTTTTGTTCTATGGCTGTCAGCCAAAGATGACGGACTAGATATTTTTGTTCTATGACTGTCAGCCAAAGGTGACGGACTAGATATTTTTGTTCTATGACTGTCAGCCAAAGGTGACGGACTAGATACTTTTTAAGCTCGCCCCTGATATGGGTATCAAATGAAAGGGTTTGCAGGTAAGAATATGAATAAAAGCTAGCTTGTTTTTACATTTTTTTTTTTGCTTCCGAGCTTTCTGAAGGAAACGGAAGCTATGTGATCGTTCTAAAGAACGAAAAATTTTTAGGTCTCCGATTTCAAAATCCAAGTCAGAAATCCTATTTTTTTTTACACCTACAGCTTCAAAAGTAATTATTTGAGATTTGTATAAGACTATTATGGTTTATAGAAAGTAGCCCGCTGATAGTCCTAGATTAATTTGAACCAGGGGTATCCAACTCCAGTATTCTAGAGGTGTAAGAGCACTAGCGCTCCACGGGAAGATGGTGGTTAAAATTGTAAACTACTTATGATCTTTTGACATTTATACTATATTGTAAATAAACAATAAAAATAAATAACTGCCTCGGTGGCCGAATGAGATGCGCGATCGCCTAAAATGCGAAAGTCCCCGGGTTCGATTCCAGGAAAATAACCAAATAATTTATTTCTTTGTATTAAAAAGCTCGAAATCTTTTGAATGGTGTAAAAGATTTAGTTACAATATTAACCGCACCTTCCCGTGGACCTCTAGTAGTCTAACACTGGTAGATAAAGAGGGGAGTTGGAAATCTTTCCGTTTAAAGATTCTATGATCGCTGATTTGAACCGTCTGCGCTCTTCAACTTTTGCTAAATCGATACTTTAATTTACGTAAGAAACCTAAACAATTTCGACAGATTAAAAAACGGGGGAAATAATTAAACAATTAGACAATAATAGCTTTCAAAAGTATAAAATCAATGAAGTATACGTCATAGGATGTGAGGAAGCTATGTGCCACACCAATTGGCAGTCAATTTTTTTATAATCAACTTATTACTTGACTGAATCTTCGCAAACCAAAAAAATTCACAGTTGGAAAAATAAAAATAGGGTGTAAGGATATCTCTATTAATTATTCAAAATTTCGTCCATCACAAATTATGTGAATTTTATATGTAGATTAAGATTTTCATAAAAATAAATTAGTTTTATAATTTCATCCCCAAAAATAGTCTTTGCTATATCACTTTAAACTAATTTTCTTATAATAATTTTCGCCTAAAACTTTTTCAATAATTTTCTTAACTAAACAGCAATTCAAATTATGAAATTGTCTTGCAGGTTAAATTAATTTAACTTTAAAAAGGAACTTATGAATATAAGTTCTGCAAGTAAGACCGTGTTACAAGAGAAAGCTTTTTAGAAGAACAATCGTAGTGTAATTATAATTTTGAAGCTTTATAATTTCAATACAAATAATGAATATAAACGTTTATGTTTATGTCCTAAGTTAAGTATAAGGCTCAAAGTACGTATTAAAAGTAAATTGTTTACTATAAACAATATTTATGTATAGATGTTATTATATATTTAATAAGAATCTTTTAATTAAAATAAATTTGAGGTTTGGGAAGCCATTTAAAAATATGCATTCCATTTAATATTGGAAATGAGGTTGGAATATAATAACCAATATATTCCAAAAAGTTGGAATATAATAACCACGTGTCACATACAGGTGGAAATTCCAGAAATTTCCCTTCAAACTTTTCTACGTTGGTCACTTACGAGTATAAATTGTATTACAGTCTCTCCTGTAGTAGTTTGTTTTATTAAATTATCATGTTTTTAAAAAAAATCAATATTAGATATATTCATTTTACTTTCCCTTATACGTAGAAGATAAAATATGAAAGTAATGCGATGGCATGGAAATTCGGATTTTATGGACGTTTTGTGAACCCGAAAGAATTGTTTTTAAAAGAATGTCTGTCTGTAGTCTATGCAGATTCGTAGAGCCTAACATAGACCGGATATTCACAAAATTTGGCATACATAATCTGAAAAATCATACTCCGAGGCAAAATTGAGAATTTATTACTTGTGAGGTCAGTTGACTAATAAAAAAACTAGTTTTCTTAGCCATATATTTTTTTTACTTTCTCATATAAAGAGAAAGTATTGTGATGGCGCGAAAATTCGATTATGAGATTTTGATGGATTTACACGTTTTGAGGTCCAAAACGGTCCCATGAGTCCAAAAAAGTAGTTATTAAAAAAATGTCTGCCTCTCGTCTGTCTAGTAGTTTAGGCTCTAGGCGTCTGCACAGACAGACCTAAGCTAGAGCCTAAACTACAGGGCCGATTTTGACGAAATTTGGCATACATGTTCAGAAAAATCATACCCCGAGGCGATATAGAGAAATGAATTTTAGCTCTAAATTTGGGGGCGCTACCCCCAAAAACTATGAAAAAAAAAAAAACGTGAAAAAATGATTTCTCGTAAACAGTTCCGACGTTTTTTATTAAAAAAATTCTAATTTATTGTCCATTTAAATACGAATCAAAAGATATAACCCGTTTCCCAGGGAAAAATCAAGTTTCTGCGAAAATCAGAGAGCGCCCAGGTTCGGTTCCCCGCCAAGGAGAAGTTATTTTTATGGTTAATGTTGATGAAATGTTTAGTAATAATTTAATGTGCACACGAAAACTAATAAATATCAACACTTGACTAAGTAATTATGAACTCGTATGTGAGAAAGTTTGTCTGAGTTGTCTCTGACCGATATTTTTTACCTTATAGTAGAAAGTAAAAACTTGCGTAATCTAAAGCCTAATAATTTAACAAGAAAAAAGTGAAACATAAAATATAATTCAACTAAAAGCAAAAAATAATAATAAGTATAAGTTTATTGAATAAATCTACAATTGAAATGAGCAACAATGAATTCGCGGCTAAATGAACAGAGCGAGGTCTAGGTCAGAATATTCTGTTAACAAAATAAAAACTTTTAAACCATTTCTCTCTTACAATCAACTCTGGTCGACATTATACCTTTAAATCTATTCATAGTTTTAATGAATGAATTAATACAAAAATACTTTTCATAAGAATAACATTTTAAAAAACACTTTTTTGAACTCAAAGGATCTTTTAAATTGGTAATAATAAAACGATTTGTTAGATTAAAAAATGTTAAGGCTATTTAAAATATTCTGTCAATTAGTATGGCATATTGAAATGGTGTGGTTATTTGGACCTGGTTCGAGTCCCAGAAAAGTCATACCTATTTTTTCTTTTAGCGAATTTTCGAAGAAAATTAAGCTATCGCAATGGGTTCAAATTTTTTGTAATGAAATTTTTTTCATGGAAATCCGTTTCAGACCATTCTGAATCGATTCCTAAAATTTAACACTTTTTTATGTATGTATGTATGTATTTTTTTTTTTTTTTTTTTAATC
This sequence comes from Gerris buenoi, assembly GCA_001010745.2. Taxonomy (NCBI): domain Eukaryota; kingdom Metazoa; phylum Arthropoda; class Insecta; order Hemiptera; family Gerridae; genus Gerris; species Gerris buenoi. Next base: position 87,009 of record KZ651806.1, read on the forward strand.
CCACCATCAACCCGCGGCTGAAAGGTAGGAGCGCCTCGACATCTTGGGGCCATTGGCGCCTACTCTTTCCGATGTTATTATTCATCCGTTTGTTTTTGTTTTTTATTTTTCTTTTATTTTCTTCTTTTTTCTCTTTTTCTAAATTTCTTTATCAATTTCAAGATAATAATTTCTGTTCGGTTATCATATTGTAATTATGACCCATTTATTTTTACCGATTTGTGCCGCTCTCCATTTTTTTTTTTTTATATATATATTATTATCATCTTTGTAACATTACTTGGATTATTACTAACTATTGTTATCTATTATATTATATATTTAGTTGACTACGCTGCGAAAAAAAAGACTACGCTTGGTTTAAACTAGGGACAGGGTAATAAATAATAGGGGACTATTTACAAATATTTACGGCTACATACATTGGTTTGTCCTCCGCTCAGGTTTTAACATATTGCCTGGGAAGGACCTAACAATCAATTTCATAAACTAAACTAATCCTAAATTAACCTTCCTCTCGGGTTTTAAAATATTGCCCGGGGGGAGGCTTAAATAAAATTTAAACTTCTGGATATTCTAGGCTTTAGAATTCATAAGTCTTTCGATATTCCAGTTTTATTGAGGAAATCTTTTAACTTTATCATGCCTTCTTTTGAGGCCATCATTACTTCCAGGGGTGCGGTAAGTCCTGATCTTCTCCTATAGTCATCTAGTCCCTCGCAGTCTTCGATGAAGTGATGAACTGATACTGGGAGTCCACACCTTTGGCATCCTGGTCTCATCCTCCCTTCTAGGAGGTGGCTGTGGGTTAACCTGGTGTGACCCGAAGCAACTCGGAGTAGCTTTATTTTGTCATGTCGACCGAACTCCTCGGGCCACATGATGGGGTCGAGACCCGGAAATACCTTGGCAAAGCCTGTATCCTGACCCTGCCATAGTGTCTCCCATTGCTCTTTAATACATTTTTTTAAAGCGAGAAACTGGTCTTCTATCCGGATAGGGGTTACTACAGGGTCTTGAGACGTTGCTCCTGCTCTGGCTTCCTTGTCAGCTGCCTCATTACCTTTAATATTAACATGACCCGGTACCCAGAGGAGTACAACACTTTTCCCTCTTCTTTCGCTTTCTTTAATTTCTTCAAGCAGCGTTCTAACAAGCTGATCTTCACAAAACACGTCTTCCGCCGCTTCAATAGCACTCAGTGAGTCTGAGCAGATCAACCAGTTATTGTCTTCTTCCTCTAGGGCGTACCTTACCGCGTAAGTGAGTCCCCAGAGTTCTGAAGTGTAGACGGTTGCTGAATTAGGGAGTTTCCATCTTCTTCTCGTATTGTTTGAAACTAGTCCACAGCCTACACCATCTTCAAGTTTTGAGCCATCAGTGTACACGGTGCGCCACCCTGGATATTTATGTAAAACCTCTTGGAAGAGACTCAGGTACACCGATGGTGCTGTGCCGTCTTTCCCGAACTTAGCAAGAGACTTGTCCACTCTTGCCGGGTGCAATGCCCACGGTGGCATCGGTGGGACAGTGTATGGAACAAGTTCAGGACGTTCTAAGTTTATACTGTGGACTAGTTCCTCTACTCGGATTCCAAGGGGTCTAGTTCTTGTTGGCAGCCATCTGTAGATTTCTCGTGTTTCTACTGATCTCCGATCCAAGTGACACGGATGATCCGGGAATGAGCGAATCCTCTCGTCGTACCGAAGAATAGCCTGTTGCCTCCTCAGAGCAAGGGGAGGCACTCCTGCAACCCTGTACAAAACCTGGGTTGGTGTGGTTCTAAACAGCCCAGTGGCCATTCTGAGTCCTCTGTTAAAGACTGGTTCTAACCTACTAATACGAGACGGTCGCGCTGACGAGTAAATTTGGACTCCGTACTCAAATTTAGATCGAACTAGGGCACAAAGTGCTCTAACAAGAACGTCTTGTTCTGCTCCCCATTTCTGATTGCATAGGACTCTGAGGGCATTTATCATTTTCTTTCCGCATGCGAGCAGGTAGTCTATGTGTGCGTTCCATCTGAGCTTCTTATCTAGTATCAGACCCAGGAAACGCACCTCTCCTTTGAGGGGGATGGGCCTGTCCTCCAAAAATATCGAAGGTTCGTCGTGGTGTTTTCTCAGCCTGCAAAAATGTATAGCTACCGTCTTGTCAGGAGAGAAGAGGAAACCTCTCATCCTAGCTTCCCTCTCAATGATATCGATAGCCTGTTGAAGTAAGTGACTCATTTCATTCATATCATGTCCTTTCAACAATATGTTAAGGTCGTCTACGTATAAAGCTTTCTTGATATTCGCGGGAATATTATCAGCCAGTCCATTGACGGCCACTATAAAGAGCGTCACACTGAGGGACGAGCCTTGAAGTATGTCGTTTTCCTGAATCCATTTTTCTGACAAAGCGCTTCCCAGACGCACTCTAAATGTCCTGTCAGAGAGAAAACTAGCTACAAACTTGGTAATATTTCCTTTAATATTCCATTGGATTAGTTGATCGATAATCCCTCGTCTCCAAGTAGTGTCATAGGCCTTTGCAAAGTCAAAGAATACCCCGACCGCATGTTCTCGGTTTAGGAACGCATCCTGGATGTATTGTTCTGAGCCAGATGGTCTATCGTGGACCTTTTCTTCCTAAAACCTGCCTGATAAGGAGATAATAGTCGTCGAGATTCCAGTGTCCACACAAGGCGTCTGTTAACCATCCTCTCTAAGAGCTTTCCTAAACAGCAAGTCAAGGAAATAGGTCTGTAGCTTTCTGGAAGTCCGGGGTCCTTTCCTTCTTTAAGTATTGGGACCACTATGGCTTCTTTCCATATCTGTGGATAGACGCCATTCCGCCAGCATTCGTTGAAGAGAGCAAGCATTGTTGTGAGACCTTTATTAGGGATTCTTTTTAGTATATCATAGGGGATACCATCTTTTCCAGGGGCACTGTTCTTAGTAGCCCGTAATACGTCCCTTAACTCTGCTGCTGTGAACGGGGCATTGTAGGAGGACAACATTTCCCCTTCGGCATCAAACGGTAGAGCTTCTCTTTCTTTTTTGTATGCCTTGAATTCTTCCCCGTAAACGCCATTAACTGAGACCCGGGCATAGTGGACCCCCAGAGCATTGCATACGTCCTTGGTGTCCTGTATGTATGTATGTATGTATGTATGTATGTATCACCCCAGACGATATCTCCCCTTAGGATGCACTTAAAAATTTCAAACAAATTTTAAAATGTCGATAATATCAAAAGAAAGGATGAGTTCGTTGGCCAGAATTTTTGGACCCCATCAAGGGGTCAAATTTTGACCATTAGGGTCAAAAATAGCATAAAATCGTGCTTTTTTTCCATTTGACCCCCCATAAATATGAAAATATGATAAAAGTACACATAACAACAATTACTGTACTCTAAAAGAGCTTTCCAACGATGTGCATCTTGAACGGTAATTCTTATTTTGACTTTTGTACCACGTACCCGTGTGTACCAAAAAAAAAAAAAAAATTTCACCCATCCAAATTCTAAACCAAAATTTTCCCATATTATCATAAGCCAATAATACGCAGATTTCTTTGAAAATTCGCTCATTAAGTCATAGTGCGTGACTGGACTTTTTTCGGATAACGCTGTTGAAATTTAATGTTTCGAATTTCGAAAAAATGTTTCGGATTTATTTTTAGGTGAAAACAATACTTTTCTTCAAAGTTTAGGGAAAAGTAAAAATGGTTTATACAGTATGATGACAATGTTTCCATTATCTTCGGTAAAGCTCGGAAGCAAAATACAAACAACTTTGAATGGGAAATAAAAGCCATTCCAGAAAAATACAGGTCTCCAGATGTTTCAATATATACTTTCTTTTTCTAAATATTAAGTGCGAACAAACGAAGAACCAAAAAAAAAGTCAAATTTTGAATTGGAAAACTTTTGCAATCATCTGGAAATCAAAAATATTTATATGTGTGTGCATTTTATGTATTTCTTAAACTTCAAATGTTAAAATATCCAAATTTTCACTTTTCACACATATATTTGAAGAACTTTTGTCTTTTTGAAGTATTTTGTCTTATGATTTTGAATTTCAATGTAAGAAGAATATTTTAATCATAAAGTTTGACTTTCTGAGGGCTTGCATTTATCATTTTTTTCACACATTACCCAGAAGTAAATTAACTTTTAGTTTTATTGATATATTTTAAAATGTGTGTGAAGTCGGTGTGAAAATCCCACACATGACTTCCATGAAATGTTGCCGTGTCAATACGTGAGCAAGAGAGAACTCTGTATAAACAGCTAATATTGATTATAGTTTTTCAACAAAAATAGTAATGATAATAAACAAAATAAAAAACATGTCTCTATTTAAGGTAGAAGGGATGATCCTACGACAAAAAGTCATAGGACCAAAGTTGTAGATCTTTTAAAATCAGTTACCGCTGGTGCTATCCGCTTTTCCATACGACTTACTACAGTTTACCCACAATTTGGTTCCGAAAAAACCCTTAAAAATTACTAAAATGCCAATATCTCCCAAACCGCTTGTCCGATTGTGCTCAAAAAATATAATCTACTATGTAGGACACATATTATATACCCCAAAGGAAATTGAAATCAAATATAGCCTACTGAAGTTATCGTCGACAGACTGATTTCGTGCTTAAGTGACTGCAGCTCCGAAACGTCGTGAGCTACGATGATGTGGTTTGCGCCATCAGTTTTGCCGACAAAATTTCTAAAATAATGCCGCAAACCGCATCTCAATACGGTGTCTTGAAGCGATATTATAGAGGTATAAAGTTCCGAACGAACGTACGTACCTACATACATACATGTATATTCAACGGATTTCTATTATACACCGGGTTCTTAAGACCCCTCCTTCATAGAGGTCTCGGAATCACGTTTTGGAGTGTATCACCATACTTCCATTTTCATGGAAGTTTAAAATGAAACTTCCTCTTGAAAAAGTGGAGTTTACATTCTTATAGAAAAAAAAACGGTCTGAGACAACTCAGACAAACTTTCTCATATATGTACATTCAATTACTATTGGAAATTTCATCAAAAATTATCATAACAATAATTTCTCCCGGGTGGGGAATCGAAGACAGGCTCTCTCCATCCGCGTTTTAAGCTATTTTCTCAGGAACTAGATTTTTCCCGGAAAAACGGCTTATACCGTTAGATTCGTATTTAAATTGACTACATTTTAGAATTTAATCAAAATCGTCGGAACCGTTTCCGAGAAATAATTTTTTTTCATGTTTTTTCAGAGTTTTTACGGGTTGCGCCCTCACAATTTGGAGTTAAAATTCATTTCTCGATTTCGCCTTGGGGTATGATTTTTCTGAACGTGTATGCCTAATTTCGTCAAAATCGACCCAGTAGTTTAGGCTCCAGGCGTCTGCACAGACGACAGACAGACATTTTTTTAAAACCACTTTTTTGGACTCGGGGGACCTCAAAACGTGTAAATCCATCAAAATCTCAAAATCGAATTTTCGCGCCATCACAATACTTTCTCTTTATATAAGAAAGTAAAAAAGAACTTATCAAATTGTTCAATGGTCGAAATATAATGAAAATTTGTTCAGATATAACTAAAATAATATTCTAATTTTTGGTTTATATAATTTTTAATGCTGCTGCCAACTTTATCGTATAATATGTTGAAGTCCACTTTATTTCTCAAAGGGTCTTCAAACTTTTAAACGACCACCATTTTATAAATGGCGGTCGTTTGTACTGATTAAAGAACGCCTCCTATTTGTTAAATTGCCTACAGACCCTTTAATTGTACTGCAAGCACATACTTGGCAGAACATTATTTGAAAAATGGTTTTTTTGAAGTATTTTTTATATTAGGCTTTTTATCATAAAAAAGGCGTTGAGAGAAAATAACTAAAGGAGAGAAAATGGTCAAAGAAACCCTTATTTGTTTTAAATGTTTCAGTTATTTGAAATTAAAAGCACTAAGGGTAAGATATTTGCATCAGTATTGCAATGTTTTCTGTACAAAACCGGAAATTTGATCTCAAAATATAAAACTGACAGAGAATATACATGTCTATCATTATTTTAGCTCACGCAAAAATATAAATAGATCAAAATAAAACATTTATTTTCCACTTTTCCACACACAAAAATATCTCGCGAATATCATTATATCGTTAAAGTGTAAGAAATTTAAATATAAATTTCTGATGAATAACAGAAAAGAAATATCCATCCGAGTCCGAGAGAGGTTGAGTTCCGCTGAGAATGAGAACGGGAAATGAAAGCTCGTTGTTTTTTTTTTATACTCCATTTCTCCAACAATGAGAACTTGATTCAAACCGAAAAAAACGTTTCAATATTCACCAAAAGCTTATTCCCTAGAAAACTCTTTCACATAAGAGAAATAAAAAATAATAGTTATAGAATGAAATTTCTTTTAACACACAATAAAATCTAAACTTGAGAATAAAAATTGATTTTTATTTTTATTTAAATTTTCTATAGCTATTTAATTATTTTTGATAGAATTGAGACTTAAAAACTATGAATTAAACAATTGGTAATAAAGGATTATTTAATAATTTTATAATAACGCTCAAAAATGAACATAATAAAATAAAAATAATAATCATAAACATAATAAACATAATAAATTTAAAATGATCTTCTGTGTTGCCAGTTGTAAGTTCAAACACTTTTTCTTTTTACTTTTCCTACCTTTTATGGTAGGAAAAGTTATTCATTTTTAAGTTTTTGGTAATATTTGGTTTTTGGTAGGTTTGGTAAGTTTTTTTTAGTGTATTCGTATTCATACTACTAGTTTAAATTTAAATCAATTATAATTATTATTAACAACAAGAGACGGACAGAGAAAAATAGACTGCAGCACCAGGACGCGAACCACGGGCCTCTATAATGTGATTGTACTTGGTACAGGTACTAATTTGGGTACTTTATAATTATAAGCGATATTTCTCGGTCTAGTTCTATTGTCGTAAATATGTCGATTCCTAGACTTGTGGATCAATTGAAAGCTTAATTTGGGACTGGATATCGTTAATGACAGAGGAAATTATTCTTCAGTATAGCTTAGTTGGTCAGAGCACTGTACTGGAAATATAGAGGCCCGTAGTTCGAGTCCCAGCGCTGGAAAAGTTATTTCTTACATTTTTTACACCCATACTTTTTTTTCGAGATTTCAACAGTATTATACGTGATGGGTGGTTTTAATACCTCCTGAGTTGTTTTGAGCATGACGTCTGTATGTGTGTTATCATTGTAACGCACAGGGTATTTAACCAAGAGAGTTGAAACTTGGCAGAAAAATACTTACTTCTAATTTATCGCCACAAGTTTATGCACAATACGTTGATTATAAAAAAAAATATTTAAAAAAACAAGCTTTTATTCGTATTCTTCTCAGCAAATCCTTTCATTTTAAAAAAATGACATCTTGTGCTGCCCGCCATATTGGATTTATTTAAAATGACGTCACTTAGCAAAACATGCATTGTCATCCAAACTAAACGTGTATGCAAAATTTCAATTCAATCGGTTGAGGATAACTGCTTTAAAATTCAGTTACAAGATTTGACCTGAACATACATACATACATACATTGCAAGTTAAATAAAAGCTTGTAAAAATAGAAAGAATCATTTGCTAATGCGCAATTGTGAAAAGTTTCACGTTTTTTACGTTTCATTATTTAAAAGTGATGAAATTTGTATCAGAAAAATAAAATAGGACGGAATGAAGAAATCACTAGAAAGATTCCTCGTTGGATGTATCCAATATTAATAAAACACAATGCAATATTGACATTATATGCTTTTGTTTCAAAGCTAAGCACGAAGTTTGATATCTATGTATAATACAAGGGTTTAAGAAGGTTTGAATTCTAAGCTCGCAGACTTTTGGTATTCTTGAATTCATCTGATGCTTGTTTTGATGAGATCTGTGAAGGAGGCAGTAATGAGACCCACACTACGGTTCAACAGTTAGACAATTAGTGTTTACAAATTAACTAGTTGTTTAATTGTCCCTCACATTTTTCCCCCTTATGTCCTTAACTATATGTTGTTTAACTCAGGTGAAATAAAAAACTCAGTTTCCTAAATATGAATAAATTTCTAGAGTATAAACTCAATTTTTCCAATGCGAAACTGCCATGCAAAGGCTGTTTTTAGGTTCTCTGATCCCAAAAAAAGGGGTTTTTAAATGCCTTAAAAGTTTATTTAAAAAATTGCTGGCAGCCTTCTAAAATCACATCGCGTTTTCTAAAAAAAAATTACATGCAAAGGAGAAGTCGAAAAATTAATTCTAAATTTAGCTGATAAACTCTAAATTTGGGGGAGCCACCCTCCAAAACCCCGAAAAACATGTCAAAAAATGTATTTAGTCCATTGAAATACGAATCTAACATTACAAATTGGCTTTCCCGATAATAAATATAGTTTCTAAGAAAATGGTTGTAATATCAAACGGAGATAATATTTCAGGTTCGATTTCTCGAAGTTCAATAATTGTTTTTAAGAGTTCGTTTGCGGGACAAAGCTTGGCAATAGACATTCGAAAAAATCAAACTGGTGGAGAGCGGCCATGTCCCACCCTTTTTGGCGGACAAATGTAATTTTAATGATCCTGAGTACGAACTTAGTTAGTAGACCAATGGTAGTTGATGGTAGTTTGTCACTTAATAATGTTAGTTAGTCTAATATTACTCGAAATCAAAGTGTTCCCTTGTCGGACGGGACATGGCCGCTCTCCTTCGGTTTGTTTTCTTCAAATACCTGTTGCCAAGATATGTCCCGCAGACGAACTTAGCCAACCACATTCTTGAAAATGCACCACAACATTTACTTATACATAAAATACAAGCTTGATCTTAGTCAGACACTATTTTGCACGCTATCTCCTAGAGTAGTAACATTTTTTTTATATTAAATGTGGAGTTTTTAAATTTAATTTAATTGTTGCTAAATAGTGTGGCACATGGCTTCCAATTGTTATGCTTTTACAATCCAAAAAATGTTCCCAAAATCGATTTCTGTCTTGGAATTTTTGAAATAGTAGACAAATAAATTTTTAATTTTTTCAAACAAATCACGTAGCTATCTTGAAATCAAAAATGAAATCATACCATTCAACGAAATATGGTTGAAAAACTTGACATTGTATGATATAAAGCTGAGGTAGCGATTTAAAAGTGGATGAAAGACAGAATTATACTCTTTTGTGCCTTCTAAAGAACAACCAACAAAGAGGGCTTTATTGTCTCAAAAAATTAATAAGAGAGTTCGGCCCTACCTGCAGATAAAACCTTGCAAATTACGATCAATGGCAACGTAAAAATATCAGCACGAATTTCATCTCGCTTAAACGGGGCAAAAAAATGGTCAAATGAATATTGCAAGGGTAAGAGCAACAAAAGACTTGCTACATGGAACGATAATTTGAGATAACCATCAAAACAGGAATATAGTGTTCTACATTCATACACAAAAAGACACACACAAACACAAGAAGTTTTTTTCTTGCATCTGACGTCTCCCTGAGTTGAGTTTGTAAAAGGAGTCTTCAATAAGTGTCTCACCTAATTTGGAACAGCGAAATATCTCCAGAAACATGATAGATAGAAAGATGCTGTTTTCACGGTTCGATAATGGCTATTAATGCGCTTCCAAAAACAATTCTGTATATTGATTCCGAGCTTACCGAAGGTAACGGAAGCATTGTGTTCACTTTTGAGAACAAAAAAGTTTTATGCCTCCGATTTTAAAAATTCCAAGACAGAAATCCGTATCAGACATCAGGGAACATTTTTGGTTCCGTGTCTGTCTGTCTATCTGTCGGTCTGTGTGTCCGCGAATCATGAAACGTGTGACGATAACTTGAGTAAATGTCGACAGATTTTGATGAAATTTGGTAGACATGTTCATTTTACCAATGCTCAGGTCGAGTTCATTGGACAAAGTTATCCGTTCAAGCGTTCACGCGCAACGCTCGCGTAAACGTAAACTTCAAATTTAAAATTGGAATTTTCGGTCGGGAAAAAAATCAAACCTTATCTATTCAATGAGACGAACATTTTTTTCAATTACAATTTTTTAGTAAAACCTACAGCGACACCCCTATGATGTATTAAAGATCGCTAAAAAACTGTTAATTGTTCTTACACAATAAACAATCTTTTATATAATCGAGTAGTGTCTCTACGGGCGACGACTCACCTCTAACTGATTTATGACGTTAAAAATTGATGCGCTATAAGCTGGAATTGAACCAGTGAACTTCAGGTTATGAAGCAAATGCTCTACCTCTGAGCCACACCCTTGAACTGAAGCTACGAGCATAAAACTTACTATTTAAACAGTAAATATCTATTTAAATATTTTAATTATAACTATCTCTTTTTTGACTATATTTTATTCTGCCCGTTGTCACGGGCATAACGGCTAGTATAACAATAAAGTAATAAAACGTTAATGTTAATACAACAATAAAGTACATGATAGGTTGCGAGGAAGCTATGTGCCACACTAATTGGCAGTGTATTTTCTATGTTCAGCAAAAGTGTGTGCACTTTACATAATAGAAAAAAAGGAATAGGAAGCCATATTTTTTTGGACCAGATTTAGATTCTATGGCTAAAAATAAGATTTTATTACACTTAGAAATTTTTCGCTCCGAGCATTAGTTTGCTACCCGGAGAGCACTGAAGATGATAAAATTGAAACTTCAAGTACATTTTACAGCTAAACTAATAGATTTTGGAAAAAATCAAAATACAAAAGGCTCTTATTTTTTGCCGTAAAATCCAAATACATTCCTTAAAAACATGTATTAATTGTATTTTTTACGTTTTGAGCCCTGCTTTTAGACAAATGAATTCCTTTTAGTGGTTAACAAATATAGGGTGGGTAACCAATTTTTTTCAACGTGGTATAATATTTATTTTGTTTTCGTCCGTACTGAACATTCTGGAGCGTGGGAGAATAATAAGTTTTGGACAATTTGTCGAAATATAATAGTTCTATTAGGGAATATTAACAGAAGGGAAATAATTTCCCTAAAATTAGGCTGATGTTGGCAGCCGTGACATGAAGCTAACTAATCGGCTTAGCCTGACTACTGCCAGCAGAGTTCAAGTAATTGACATCCAAACTTAGCAACTGACAGCAGCATTTCAACAATGTCTTAGCCACAATGTTACTGACATTTCACTTCAATAAACAACGATATTAATTAGTTAAAACTAAATATTTCTGTATTTAACAGATTTATCTTTTTTATTTATAAGCTTATTAAACCAAATATTATTTCACTACTTAAAAATCGATTGCAAGATTTGTACTGGACAAACAAAAAAACAAAAAAA
>KZ651806.1:142470-193833 GCA_001010745.2 Gerris buenoi
TATATATATTATAGCTTTGTCTTAAAAATCTTATAATGCTTTTGTAAAAAACTGTGTTTATATGCAAATATTCATTTTCATGTTTTTATGAAGCTCCGCGAGAACAAAAGAAAAATAATAAGAATTTGATCACAGTATTTTTTAGTTATGACTTTATAAATACACATGCATATTCTTAAATTATGGTAAAGAGAAGACAGTACATAATATTATGAGTATGTATCTTCAATTTTCCCTAGATACATTCGTTTGCATACTTTACTTACTTTTTTCCTTATTCATTTGATATTTACGTAGTTTCTTTATCGATTTTATACGTACATTTTCTTTTACAGAGTATATTTTCTATTCTATACACAATATTTTCTATACAGAGTATATTTCTATTTTCTATGTTTTTTTTTAAAAAAAAAAGGTTAAAATAATTATTTAATGGTATTATAGATCTAATGGAAACATATATACCCTAAGTAGAAGTTAGCAAAATATTATCCATTTTATATATTAAATTTAGGTAGTAAAGGGGGGGGGGGTTGTTAAGAAAAAATATTTTATTTTCCATAAACAAAATACCTGGCTGTTTCATATAAAAAATTATTATTACCAAAATTCAATACAAATTTGGCTTTTTGAAAATAGAATTACATTTTACAACAGCTTATATATAACCATGTAAATGTTGTTTAAGCCAAACGGCATCTAAAACATTAAATGTAATGCATAACATGGGATTAGCTTGTCACTTAATCTGCTCAAGCTGTATAAAGCGTATTATTGACATAACAAATTTGCATGAATGTCCAGAAAAAACATACCTCAAACTTCAAAATCGATAATTAACTTTTAACTCTAGTAGTATAACGGGGAGGAAATACCACTAAGTGGAACGTAGTCATTAAGCCACTTATTTTTGATCCTTGTTTACCAAACCCAATATGGAATTCAGCCACTTTAAAAAGCAATGTTTAGTGGAACCATGAAAATCAAAGTGCTGGAGTGGGATTGAACCCATGACCTTGATAGATCGATGGCTGAGTAGAAAAATGACCATATACCTTCACGATCACGGCCACTCAGAAACCCTTAGTAAGAACTAACTGAGCTAGATTTAAATAATTTTTATAAGGTCACCATATTAAGTTATATATAAATCCTTAGTCCGCTTTATCTGCTTTATTTCACTTGAAAAAATAAACAGCTGGGGGAAATTGAGTGAAGTTTTCAAGGTAGGATTAATGTTATCCGGCCGAGTTAATTGTAATAATTAAGGTTAAATATATATGAATTAAAAGTCAGAAAGAATTACAATATAAACGTTTTTAACTTAAAAATACCTTTGAGTTAATAATAATAGCTATTCTGACAATTGTTCACTGTTTAACGAACTCGAAAATATTAAATATATATTGCAATCATTCCTTTATAATTTAATCATATTTTTTGCGTTACTAAACATACTTTAACAAATAATTAAAATTATCTAATTTAAACTTAATTATTCTTAGGAATAATTAAGGGTTCTTAGGGATGAATTGATCAATTATATTAAATTCATTTTTTCCTTTTTATTTTTAACTAGCTGGGATTCTTGTATTTCACAGCGGATTGGATTATTTTGAATCTAATTTTATACTTTGATGAGGTTATAATACTAAATGCCAAAAAACATCACAATTCCTTTTCTATGGAAGAATAATTAATCATTAATTTTGTCTAGTGGATTAGTCAACTTTTTAGGAAAAGCAGGAACATTTGTAAATGTTCATATTTGTTAACTTATTTTTACATTTAATTCCGAGTAGCTTTTACACACTAAGACTTAAATCGCGTAAGTTGTTGCTCTGAACAAACCTGGGTTTGACTTAAATTTATCAAATCCTGGATTGATACAAGACAGCTAAACCCGTTATACATAAGTGACGTGTTGGTCAGTATTCATGTATTCACAACTTTGGTATAATCAATTTTTTAAAGCTTCGTCCGAACTACCGAACCGAACATAGTGAACGAGCTGAGCAATAATCTCTGCGCATGCTCAGTCTAATGTGCGCCTGCGAATCTCTTACTGAGCATGCGCAGAGACTAATGCTCGGCTCGTTTCATTAACAACTCTGGTATAATAAATTTTTTATCGTAATGAGAGTGTGTTGAACATGGTTATGGGTTTACAGGCCAAAATTGCCGCCAAAAACACATTCGAGAAGCTAACCATTTTTGTTTAGGCAAATAGACTGGGTAAACATTGACTAAACGATTATATAGTCATAAGGCTATTGGTTCAAGAACTATCGGGATGATTAAGTCTGCCAAATATTGGTTTATGGCTTTTATACACAGAGAAAGATAATTAAAATGATAATTATATTTTGTAATTACAAATTGGAATCAATTCTTGGGGTTTGAAATCAATTCTCGAAATTTGAAAAATCAATTGACGGAGTTTTGAATTAATTCTTTGAGTTTTATTTACAGAACAATTGTATCCAAAAATATCTTTTTCACGTGACCATTTTTGATTACATTTTATTATATCACGACGTTGATAGATGTCAGATATTAGGTAGGCGAGGAAATGTTCGGGAATAAAATGGAGGGGGTGGATTTCTCTACAGATCGTGTCAAAAACCAAAATTGGTGTCCAAACCAATACAAGAATACAGGCTTAATTGCTTCAATACTGTACCGAACGGGAATCTATGGAGATTTGTTAGACCACAAATCGGACAATATCCAGTCTAATTCCTATCACGAGAATGCCCATTGAAAAGACCTCAAAAGCATTTAGACCAATTTTCACTTCGATTCCCGTGACGTCATATTTATATATTTATTATATTTCAATTTAGTATTTCTTTTTCTAAAACTTTCAGCATAGCCACACTCTTCTAAAAAAAAAAAATGTTATATATTTATATACATGAATAATTTGATTTAGCTATAGATATAAAATATATAGATACGCACGTGACGTTATTCTGTTACATATATATATTTAAATAGAGGTAACATATCCTTCCGCGTATAGAATTTTTATTTAATTGCTGTATTTTTTTAATGGATTAATCAAGGATGCAGGAAAATATATATATATATTCATATCAAGGTATATATAAATATATTTTTGAGATATGGCTTTATATATATTTGAGATATTGATTTGATTTATTTTTATGAATGTAGAAATAATTGTTATTGTAAGATAATAAAGGCGCAGAAGTTTAGACCTGAGATTTTTAAAAATAAAATATAAAAATAATGGAAATGAGGTTGGGTTGAAAAATGTATATACCTATGTGTATGTGGGGGCATGAAAACAAAGGATTTCATCATTTAAAGATATTTTCATTCAAAATCCTTCATTTCCATCATTGAGGTTCACTAAGAAGTATTTTTAGTCCTATATTATATTCTAATAACACTACTTCCTGATTACTAATCTGATCAAGTGCTATTAAGGGTGGATTTAGTTACCAGAATAATAGAATCTTCATTTATTTTTTTCTAATCTTCATTTTTGATTTAGTTACGTATATATGGAAGGACATGTTATAAACAACATGTTCCATTATTTTAAGGATATTTTCAATCAAAATCCTTCATTTCGTTCATTGAGGTTCACTAAGAAGTATATTTTTAGTTCTATATTATATTCTAATAACACTCCTTCCTGATTACTAGTCTGATCAAGTGCTATTAAGGGTGGATTTAGTTAAGTATGGATGGGGGGGGGGGGGGGGGATGTAAAAAACAAAGGATTCCATCATTTTAAGGATATTTTCATTCAAAATCCTTCAGTTACATCATTAAGGTTCACTAAGAAGTATTTTTAGTCCTATATTATATATATTCTAATAACAAAGCTTCTTGAATAATATTCTGATCAAGTTCTAGTCAGATTACGTGTGGTGTCGCGGGACACCCGGTAGGAACGAAGTTCCTTACATTTTTCATTAAATATAAATTATAAAATCACATAAAATGCTAAAGACGTATAAACTGTTAACGATTTATTTTCGATATTTATAAAACCAAGCGACATATAATTTGACATATATAACAAAAATAAACAAAACAAGTAACAGGGTTCCATAATAACATTTTTTCCCGTCTTTTTGAAGCTTACAAGGGACATATAATTTGCAATATAACAAAAATAAACAAAACAAGTAACAGGGTTCCATAATAACATTTTTTCCCGTCTTTTTGAAGCTTACGTTTACGCGAGCGTTGCGCGTGAACGCTTGGACGGATAACGTTTTCCAACGTACTCAGCTTGGGCATTGGTAAAATGAACATGAGCATCAAATTTCAACTAACTCGGTGATCTTTTACTCAAGTTATCGTCATCGGTCGATATTCCGCGTGACGGTGATTTCATGAAGGCGATTTCATGACGGTTATTTTGTGATGATTTTGATCGTTTTTTCGGATTCACTCCCAGGCTCAGAACGTGACACAAGGAACTTCGTTCCAATATATATACCATATAAATGTAGGATAAGTCTAGTTTTCGAAAAGATATGTGACTAGAAATTTATGCAGCTACCTGCTGTGTTACATTATTTTTACAATGTAACAGCATTAATACAGTAAAAAAATTTTGTAATGAATTAATTGAATAAAATATATATACAGTAGATGGCCCACGCTATTATGTCATAAAGATACTGGTGGATTCTGGGTAAAATGCAACAAAACAGGACAAGTAAAGCACATAGCCAATTCTTTAGCAATAGTTCTATACCATATAGCCAATAGTTCTTCGAGATATCGCTTATTTTTACAAGATTGTATTTAACTTGCAATGTATGTATGTACGTATGCAATTCGGGTCAAATATTGCAACTTGTAACTGAATTATAAAACAGTTATAATTCTACTGATTGATTTGAAATTTTGCATACACGTTTAGTTTGGATGACATTGAATGGTTAGCTAAGTGACTTCATTCTAAATCCAATATGGAAGTCAGCCCAAGATGGTGAATTAGTAATTTTTTTTTAAGCACGTCCATGATATGGGTATTAAATGAATGGGTTTGCTGAGAGTAATTCGAAATATAAAATGCCTTCACTCAAAATCTAAAATGGTGGACAACTTCCCCCCTCTTGATTTTCAAGCCCAAATTTGTAACTTTATATCAAGAGATCGAAATTAAACTGTAGGTTTGTTTAAAAGACAAACATACATACATATACCTTCCCACAGAAACATGTTTTACAAGTATATTATTTCAGATCATATCATTGCTGGTCTCTTTTTTCTCAATTTGTCATTAATTCATAGAGGTCTCCGTCATATGCTAAATATAATTATACTTCATGTTCAAGCATATCATTAACATTGCATATTATTGTGGCAATTATAGTTCAAGAGTCAGACAAACTAATTTACAATCAAATATCAAAGTGATTGTAAAAAGTTTTAACAGATTAGTTAATATATGGAATTATGTAAACTTTCTCTCCACGTAAATTCAAACTTTTTATTAGTCATATCAGCTTTCAGCCTTCATAAAGGATGGCTTTATCAGTGCAGAAATGTGAAAGAAGTATAGTTACATACTTTCAAAAAAATTAATTTATACAAGGAAAGATAGATTATATATTATTCCTTTGATGATCTCCCTAGTCGCTCCCATATCTATCAGATTATTTATAGTTATCAAATCTGGGTTACACATAATCCGGTATAAGGTCTAACCTGACAGATTAGACTGAACAGTTCATCTCAATGCCTACTGCCTGTGCATGTGTGTGATCCGGCTGCCTAAACAAAATAGTCGTTACTGTATCTCTATGATGATCCTGCTTCATATTATGATCATACATGCACTCATCATGCGGCAGGTCTTCAAGTAGACTGTTCAGTATAAACTATCAGACCTTTTGACAGTCGTTACTGTATGATGATGTGGTATGATCCGGCTTCCTATGATCATACATGCACCCATCATGCGGCAGGTCTTCAAGTAGACTGTTCAGTATAAACTATCAGGTCTTTAGACAGTCGTTACTCTATGATGACTTGGTATGATCCGGTTTCCTATGGTCATACATGCACTCATCATGCGGCAGGTCTTGACGCAGACAATTAAACTATGATAATATTGTATAACAGTCGAATGGTGTGTAACAGGCTTAAAATTTCGATGAACTTGCTTATTGAAATTGAAAGAGCAAAATTTGTATTATCAGGTCAGTTTTATTATCAGGTCCTCCCTCTCAACGCTCTGGGTCAAATGTTTTGTTTTTAGTAGAATAAAATTGAAAGTATTGAAACATAAAGAAACAAGTTAAGTATGCTGTATTGAACAGCTTTTAAAAGATAGCAAATACATTCCCAAAGAGCTTTTGAATGAAAAGAAAACAAACAAGAATATTTCAAGGAGCTTTTATAAGATAAAAAGAATGTCAGATCAAGTTAAACTATGTTTATAACATACGCAACAGGTAAAGCATATTTCCAATTCCAGTTTCACCGAGCACAGAAACACGCTTAAAAGGTATCTGTGATCTAAAAATATAAAATATATCAAAAATCATTGTTTTAGTATTATTGTTGCAGCCTTACGTTTGGTTTTATATTTTTATACAACTATCACCAGTGGCAAAGGGAGGTGTTATTTAACTCTACTATAAGCCAATAAACAATACCATTTAGCTTAGTATTTGCATAATATATTACTAAAAATAAAGGCATTATTTGTATATTATATTACTACAAATAAAGGCATTATTTGTATAATATACTAGCGGGTCTCGGCTGACCTATGGTCAGCCTGCGTCCGTCTAGTGGCCGGGTACTAATATTTTGGTTGGACTTATTTTTTTTATATATATTTGATTAATTTATATATTGTTTATTTTTCTATACACTTAATATTTTTTTGTTGCCGTATCAAAAGCTGTCAAAAATAAACAAAGCAATGCACCCCCACAAAGACAAACCCATGCCTTCCGCAAATTCTTCTTTCATTGGACGGTCATATTATGTCAAATTAAACACCAGGAAAACTGATGTAGAAAGCTAGTTGCCAAGAATAACGGCTAGAATTAGACTAACTAAAGCAACAAATACACGGAACCAAAAAAATCAAAACACTGCTGCTGCGCAGCAGTCTATCGAATAGACAATCCTTACACTGCTGTGCAGCAGCAGTGAAGCAGCAGTGGTTTATTCAGTCATCGAATATTATCAAAATTGGTATCGTTGTAAAGGTCTCGATAAGAGCAGTAAAAAATGATTAATTAGTTTTCCATTTAAATTATAACCTAAAAAACCCATTCGGAAAAACAGATAAATTAACATGTTTTTATGCTTTACACCCCTTAAAAAGAAAAAATTGGAAATAGTGTAGATACATAACAACAATAAGTCGTGAAGAGAAAGTTCCAAGAGTACTTTCGTCTTGTATTTATATTATTTTTAAGCAAGAATGACTAATTTTATAAAGATCGGACAAACTTTATTTTTTTCCAAAAAATCGTCAAGCCACACCCCTGTGATTTTTTTACCCGAAAAAGTCAAAATGATGATAACAAAATAAATGAGGTATATTTGGAAACGTCTCGAAAAGTAGAGTAAAAAATAATAACAATGTTTTAAATTTCAACCAAAACCTAAGGAACTATTGTCAAAAAAACAGCTATATAAGGACTCTTTTTAATTTTACCCCCTTAAAAAGTAATAATATCACAAAACACTAAATAACTACATTGAAAGGCCTATTCAAGAGTTTTTCAACGATATACATGAAAGTAGGTGTTGTGTTAAAAAGCACATTTGTACCCATGTACCAATAGGTACCAAAAATATATTTAAAAAACAAACCATGTATTAGCCCATTATTTAGTCTAATAAATGTAAAAATAAAATTTAAAAAAATTATTTCACCTTCTTAACCTGAACCAAAAGTACAAATCGGTACAAATGTACCCGTACAAAATGTTTTAAAAATAAAAAAAACACCACAACATTAAAGTATTAATCAAGGCCTTTAAAACGATATACGACACATAAAAATATATATGTGTTTTGAAAATCCAAGATGGTGGCTATAATTCAATATGGTGGCTATATATCGAAATCAAAACACCCGCACTTTTCTATTTATTGTACACTCTACCTATGTACCAAATTTCAAATTTCAAGGTCAATGGGAAGTAGGAGTATGTTTGATGAGTCAGTCACTGTCACCCTTAGTTTTATATATATAGATTACTACAAATAAAGGCAATACTGTTGAATAACGCTAAATCACTTTATTGCCATTTGAGTAGCTAAAGTTGAATTCATTATTGAACTAGGAAAATAAAGTTGACAACGGTGTTACAATGAAAGTACACGACCTGTAAAGTAAACATGTTACCAACTGAGGGTTAAGCGTTAACTAAAAAATGCGTTACGTGTCCATTATTATAGAAATTAAGTTGAAAGCGTTATTTGACTTATACTTAAGTGACTTACTTATATGCTTAAGTTTAATTTATTTGACTTATACAGTAGAAAAATGATAATAAATTGACCGCCAATTGGTGTAGCACATAGCTCCCTTGCATCTTATAATATTAATGGATCAAACCTTAATATCCATCTCGCATACCTATACCTACTGATATTTTAAAAAAAATCCCGTCAAGTACTTGCTAGCAAGTTACTAAAAGGGTTTCTTCGGTCATAAGAATTAATTATTATTATTTTTTTTTTTTTTTCTAAACAAAAATATCCATTGTTCACTTTTAAAAATCAAGATGTGCATATATTATTATTCTTTACTATCTTCGGTATGCGCTTATTAAATTCTTTTAGGGCTAAAATGGCCAAAATTGCTGCCATTTTGGAAACCCGATATATTTTTGTGAACTAAACTTCAATACCTTTAACATGATACCCAACTTCGATTTTTCAAATCACAAAAATTTTGGGGCCCCCTAGTTACGCCCCCCTAAAATTTTTAAAAATTGACTTTTTTATATCAACTCCCGGAAATACCATTGGACCACAGAGACGCATATTTTTGTGTTTATGCCTTACTTTTAGGACCTGTCCTTATGGGCAAGCGGGGGGGGGACATTTTTTTTGTTGCGTATTGTTTTAATTTTTTGGGGGGATAAAACGGCCGCAATTTTGGAAACACGATATATTTTTGTGAACCAAATTTCAATACCTTTAAAATGATACCGAACTTCGATTTTTCAAATCACAAAAATTTCGGGGCCCTCTAGTTACGGCCCCCTTAAAATTCTAAAATTTCACTTTTTTTAAATTAACTGTCGGAAATTTTATTGAAATTTATGTATTTTTGTATTATTTTTGAACCTATTCTAATAGGGTAGTGCAGGGGGGGTAAATTTTGTGTTTGTTTAAATTTTTTGGGGGGTAAAATGGATGCAATTTTTAAATTGCGATACATATTTGTAATCTACATTTCAATACCTTTGAAATGATACCCAACTTGAAAATTACAAAAAAAATGTAAAATATTGCGCGGTGATCGCAATTGATCGCAGATCACATATCGCAGATATTTGGAGTGTTGAAGTTCGCAATAGGTTTTCTGTTTTTGGGCAAAAAAGTTTAACCTATATACCAAATTTCAAGTCTGTAGCTTCAGTAGGTCGGGAGATATACACCAAGATGCGACGGACGGACAGACGCACTACCAAAAGCTTAAGGGTTTCTAGGACGACCTCGAAACCCTAACAAGGTCCTGACTTTAACTTTTTTAAGCACTTCATTGATTTTATGCTTTTACAAGCCATAATTATTTAATTTATTTTGGAAGCAGAAAATAAATGGTTTTTATCGCTCGACGCAGCAAAGTAGAAAAATGACTAAATAACGTGGTAACTGTGAATTTGAAGAGCTACAGCTGAAATACAATAGGTTTGTTCCAACCACACTTCAAACTGGTTTGGAACTGTGTGACGCATGCGCATCGGACCACAATTGACTGTTTTTCGGTAATGCGCATGCGTCGTACAGTTGGAAACTAGTTTGGGACTAGTTTGACTAGTTGTTGGAACAAGCCTATTATGTAACTATAGCATAGAATGTATAGTTACATAATATATATTTATTATGTATATATATAGCATTAGAAGAACAGAAGTTGAACAGCGTTGTATAAGTCAGTACGGCATTCAAAATCACTAAATGCCCCCACACCCCATATTTCAACCGTGCTCCGTAATTTTGTATTATTTCAGTCTCAGAGTACGTGATTTTTATATTTTGTTTTGTATTTGCTAGTAGTCAGAAATATAAAAATATACAAAAGTAGTCTGTATATTATTGTCAGTTATTCCTCGTGTTCTATTTCGTATACTTTAATAATTTCGTAAGCTTTCCCAATCTAATTTTTTAGGTTGGGGAATAATTAATTTAATTCTTAAATTGAAGATATAGGAGAAAATAAATGTATGTTTGTTTAATGTATGTTAATGCATGTTGTTATGTATGCGGCATGTGAAAGAAAATATAAATGGACGCAGAATGTTGAAACTTATACGGGAACAACAATGGGCTAATTATGACCTACCATCCAAACTTCATTCAAATCAGAGTAGTAGTTTTTAAGATATGTTGGTTCGCAAAAATTGAGCGACAGACAGACAGACACGGAACCAAATATTTCCCCTGATGACTGAAATGGACACCTGTCTTGGAATTTTTGAAATCGGAGACATAAATATTTTTAGTTCTTCAAAACCATCACATAGCTTTCGTTACCTACGGAAAGCTCGGAAGCAATAATAGAGTTTGTAAACATGAGTAGGAACACTAGCAATCCATAAAGTTAAAAAAAAAAAAAATGGGTACGTGGTACCTCGGAACTTTTCCTCACTTTAGAGGCCACTAAAGGCCTCTCTCCAGGATGGAGCAGCATTAGACTGATTTATTATCATTCTTAAAAAAAAACTTATTTTTAATAACTACAGTCTATAAGATTAGAGTTGGCACAATCGAAGGCGGGAAACAACAAACGTGAAGGTATTTTTGGGGTTATAAAAAGGAAAAATCGGTGTTGCCATGTTATATTTTTTTTTGAGGAAGGGGAGAGGAAAGCATTTTTTTTTTTTTTCTGAAGTTGCATTTAACATGGGGGACCAATAGAATCGTTTCTCTAAAAATTTTCCCGCCTTTTGATTTTGCCAACTCTAATCTTATAGACTGTAAATATAATTTAATTATTTGAAGTTTGGTGGTATTTTGACAGATGTAAACAAACTTTGACGTCATCAAAATTATCACACTAATAAATAATTATATTCACTTATAACTTTTAAACTAATTAATAGAATTTCATCGGTTTTTTTTTATATTTGTTCCTTATTTTTTTCCGGTTCCAACGATATGCTGTAAGTCAAAAACCAATAAGTAATTTCAGTATTATTAACCGTCAAATTTTTAAAAATTCAAAAAAGTATAACTTCAAAATGGCGGCCAATATCATAATGAAATTTGGCGGGCTTGTTTGTCATACAGAGAGCCAAATTTCAACTCGATCAGGACCATTCTCGATTTATTACGATTTTTTTAAATGTTTGCTGACTAAGCAAACTGGGTTCAAGATGGCGTAAAAAATTGATTTTCTGGGCGGCACAACTACAGGTAATGACTGATTATTCTGCAAAGTTTCAACTCCCTAGGTTAAATACCTTGGGCGCTACGATGATAACACACAAACATACATACATACGTCATGCTGAAAACCACTCAGGAGGTCTTAATAACACCTAAAACGGATAATTCCGTTGAAATCTCGAAAACATTTTTTTTGGAGAAAACAATACTTTTCTTACTATTAGTAGTGAGAAAAAGTAAAAATGCAGTTAATAACATTATTAACTCGGCAGTAGATTTTGTAAATTAAAATAGACACTTTCGTTCTTCATTAGCTACAATTGTAGATGGAATATAATTATTATATTAGACAATATTGTGGTAAACACAATTAGCAATTAAACTGACCATAAAAATAGTCCGAGTAAAAGCAACAAGATAATAGACAATATTACGTAGTTTTAAAAAACCAAGACCAAAATGATTATCTCACTGGTATAAAATTATTAAAAATTAAAACTGTAAAATTTATAATTAGTGCTCTAACATTATCCAATGTTTGTGTTTCTGGAATTTCAAGTAAAAATGCATTTAACGCTATATGCAGATATTTTTAATGAGACTTTCAAGCCAAGTTACAGAGGGAAAAAGCTTTCCAATTTTCATGCTAATTATCTCTAAAGCGTTTCAAGTTAATAGAAATTAAAAATTATAATTTTGGGAATTTATTTTTAGAACGTTTTTCATTTATTTTGTATATGTACATTTTAATATATATACGCTACCATGTTATATGTATTACATAACTTATTAAATGTATGTGTGTAGTAAAATTCTTCATTTTGAAATATATTGACTATGCTCAAAAATAACTTAAAATGGAGAGAGGTAGCATAGATCAAAATCTTTCTTTCAAAAAGTTACTTTCTTTGAATATAGCAGGTGCCGCTTCCAAGTGGTGAACGTATTAAACTATTGCATTGTTATCATCATTTGTATTGTCACTTGATTTCTTCTCGCTGAATTCACTATTATCAAATGAGTTTGATTGGTACTTGTAATTTATTGCTTCCCATCATACCACGAAGTTAATGGAAGAATGATTGGAAATCTAATGAGTGAAATCAATAAAAAAAGTTGCATAAAAAGGCTTTTTAGAATATCTTATAAGTTGCATACAGCGGCGAATGAATGTCACAGGGCTCGCATTTACAATGTCTTCCACAACTTCGATGTTTTGTTCAGACAACATCGGCAGGTAATTTAATGTTGCCAACAGCAAAATTTGTCAAAACTTATTGATCAGACTCCGAACTGAAGCCTAGTTGTGTGTTATTATGACCGAAGATTACGAGTTTATACGTACTGTCACTGTCTCCGTATACCTTTTAAAGTTGAGAGATACAAATTCCGTCAAATTGGAGAAGTAGCTTGCATTCCAAAAGAAAGTATTTGCTAGTAACTGGCATGCTAAGGATTTTAATTAAGTTTTTATCTGCTTGCTTGCCAGCTACAGGCATTGCATTTAACATATTCACGTGCAAGTAACTGGCGTGTTTCTGTTCAAGCTTCAGGCATGTGTATCTCCGCCTTTATTGATCAGCCTCCGACGAACTGAAGCCTAGTTAGATGTGTTATGAAGACCGAAGATTACGAGTTTATGCAATACGTACAGTCTCCGCATAGCTTTTTAAGTGGAGATACACATGCCGTCAAATTAGGGAAGTAGCTTGCATTCCAAAGGACGGTATTTGCCAGTAACTGGCATAAGGATTTTTGATTAAGTGTTTATACATGATCGCCAGCTACAGGCATGCCATTTAACATACCCACGTGCAAGTAGCTGGCATGTTTTTGTTAAAGCTACAAGCATTAGTATCTTGGCCTTAAGGATTTTTTATTAAGTCTTTATCTGCTTGCTTGCCAGCTACAGGCATGCCATTTGATATATACACATGCAACTTGCCGGTATGTTTTTGGGAGATTCACATGCTTTTAATGTGTATCTCCACCTTTACCGTACTTGTAATGCGTTTTTAATAAAACCAAACACGCTCCTTAATTGCAAAAACCTCCCTTTGACAAATACAAACAACACTAAAGTCAAAACAATAATCGCTTAACTAATAAATAACAGAAATTATAAACACATATCTACGAACCTTATATAAAAAGAATACCTCGTAAATTCAAAACTCGTATGCTAAATAAAACATCCAATTTACAATAAGTGGATTTTAAAAAATATTTTTAAAAGCAAGATTTTGTTCGTATTCTTCTGAGCTAACACTTTCATCTGATACCCATATAATGGACGTGCTAAAAAAATAACTAGTCCACCATCTTGGGCTGCCCGCCACATTGGATTTAGAATGATGTCACTGCATTACCAACCATGCATTGTCAGCCAAACTAAACATATATGGAAAATTTCAATCCAATCGGTTGAGGATGACTGCTTTAAAATTCAGTTGCAGGATTTGACCCGAACATCTATACATAAATATATAGGTACATACATACATAAATAAATACATACATACATGCATACATACATACATACATACATAATACATACATACATACATACATACCAGGGGCGTAGCTATCGGGCCGCAGCGCCCGCGACCGCGGGCGGGCGCAGGCTTGAGGGGGGCGCAGAATTAGAGAAGAATAAAAGGTAGAATTTAAAAAAAAAAAAAACTTTTGTTGCTCCCTCCCACCACAACTTATAGGCTTTTAATATTAATTATTTTTTATAACTACGTTTGCAAACTGCTAACATACATGAACATAATTTTAAAGGAATAACACAGATTGTCTCTCTTCGTAAATCAAAACTGTTTTAGTAAACAAAGCAGCTTTCTGCCTTCATAAGACCATCATCTGTGCCGATTGAAGAAGAAATGAATTACATTTTACATTAAAAAAATAAGAAATTGATTCGTGAGAGGTGAGTCTATTTCATGTCGGAGATCAATGTAAGACTCAAAGTCTGATGATGGCCTTATGAATGCTGGAAGCAGTTTTGTTCAATAAACCAGTTTAGATTTACGTGGAGAGACAATCTATGTTATTCTTTTAAGATGACCTCGATAGACTCTCCTCTATCTAACATAATTTTAAAGTTACCAGTTTGCAGGAAATTTTCCACCCTCAGAAATTGCCAGCCTGGGCATTTGCCCAGTTTGCCCATTGGTAAATCGGGGCTTGTGACTGTTTCTATGTAATGTTTACGTTTCCGACGACACTTGAGTAAAAGTTGCTCGATTGGTTGAAATTTAGTATTCGTCACAAATGCTCAGGCTAAGTTCGTTGGACAGCGTTATCCGTCAAAGAGTTCGCGCGCAACGCTCGCGTAAACGTAAACTTCGGTTGCAAAAATTGAAAATTTAAGGACGGGAAAAGATTCAATCATCACCTATTCGATGACACGAACATTTTTTAGTAAAATCAACAGCGACACACTACACCGCAATGAGTTCATAAAGATCGTCAAAACTACTAAAAGTGGACCCACACTACACGTCTAAAATAGAGAAAACAATGTTTTTGCCTATATCTTATGTTCCAACTTAACGATTAATAAAACTTTATGTACATTGTCGCGTTAAAAGATACGTATTCAAGAGCAAAGATCCACAAATTTGGTTTCTGGCAAATAGCTTGCTTGTTTCCTATTGCTCAGACACCAATCAAGGTGGTTATCATAATTAAAGATACTAAAATTTCCCACAAAAAAAGTGTCATTAACTTTTTATGTACAATAAACGGTTTACGGATTATAGGGCGAAAAATATCTATGAATATTTAGTATCCGTTGCCGCACCGCTTTTTACGTATTTTTACGAATATCTCGCTTTCTGTGGCTCGTAGACAAATTAAGATGATAATCAAAAAGCAAGATTGTTAAATTTCCCACCAAAAAAAAACCCATTCTTTTTTTACGTACAACTAACGGTTTAGCAAGAAAACTAGCTTACTATAACTTGCGAAGTGTTTTTTTTTTTGCACTTGACAAGTTGACTTTTTAAGTATGTTTGCGAATATCTTGCTTTCTCTAGCTCGGAGACCAATTGACGATCAGATCAAAATTGAAGAATATAAAATTTCGCACAAGAAACGTGTTATTTTTTAACAATGAACCGTTTGGATAATAAATTGCTCCGAAGTTTTCGCACAAGGCGTAACAACGACCAATAACTTTGGCTTCACGGTGGGAACCATTATTGAGCTGAGCGAAGCGAAACTCTTATACTACACTTTGCATTTGTTTGGACGCATACTCCTCCTGAACGGCTGAATCAATCCGCAAAATATTTGGCACGGATACCACCTCTAACCACAGGAAGGTATAAATCTGAAATGGGCCAAATTGGTACACAGGGAAAGAGTACGGGGTACAAAAGTTTCCTCTTGAACGGCTGAACAGATCCGTACAAAATTTGGCAAGGTCAACGTGATTAACCATAGGAAAGTATAAATCTGAATTGGGCCAAATTGGTACTCAGGGGTACGGGGTACAAAAGTAAAAATATCATATGGCCTTCAACGATGCATGTCGTTGAAAAAATGCTGTTTAATTGAAAATTAGAAATATTACTATATAAGATCCGATTTCAGCTGTTTATGAATAAAAATGTTTATTGTTTAAGATTATGATGCAGCTCAGCTCAGCTCAATATTGCTAGCAGACAACTGCATTGCACACCTAATTCCTAGTTCTATGCCTACGAGTGACATTTCAAGTTTTTTTGGATGTAGTTTAAAAATATTTGTGGTCCCACAATGTATTGTGACAATCACAATGCAGTCCTCCTTGTGCGTTAACTCTTTACATTATTAAATAAATGGATAAGGTAGAGGGTGCCTTATTAAGTCAGGGGCGCACTTTTTTATCTTGCGGGCGGGCGCTATCAGAGCTAGCTACGCCACTGAATAATAATAATTAGAAGATTATAAGTTCAACCACCAGTTGATAAAAATTTATGACGATCTGAAATATAACATCATTTGAAATTTATTTTGTAAAAATTTTAAAACTTACAATTTCGTCTCATCTTACGGTTTTACACGACTCACGTAACTAAACTGATGCATTACTTACAGAACGCTAATTACTTGTTGTTACTTATTTGTTATTATTTATACACATTGTTTAACTACTGTTTAATTTAAATTTTGTGTAGAAAAGGACAGTCAAAGAGGAAATTAGAAAAACAGGAACAACCTGGAGTGATACGAAGAGAGTAGATACCTATCGACTAATCCAAATAGAAGAAATTTTCTTCTGCTCAGTGCAGCAAATTATGTCATTGTCCAAATTTGGGCACTTCTTAAGTTTGTTACTCCCCTTATAAAAAAAAAGAAAAACAGAGAAGAGTAACAATCTAAAGAAGGTGTATGGAATGCTCATCTTTAGACTGGTACTTCCCTTATAAAAACAGAAGTGTGATATTCCTTTATCCCAAAGTAAATTGGACTATACTTCAGTCTTAATAGTTAATTACTCAGTCATTTATATTCTTAAAAAAATCGTGCGTGTAACAATCACATTTTCCAAATCTATTTGAAAGTTATTTTCCTTTTTAACAATATAAAATGCAAGTATTGTAATGAGTACTATCATTCCAATATGATCTCATCTTCACGGAAGAGAAAGCTTGCGATAGAGATTATTTCCTCAAGTACTATGTTTTCGCTAATCTAATCCTATTCCTGAAGAAAGCTGACGACAAAAAAGGAAGTAGTGATTTTAGAATAAAGTGTATGAAAGAGGTATTAAGTTTTATTTTTGGAATGAGCTTAATGGATGTGGGTGGTGTCTATCTGTCAGTCTATTTAAGGATTATGGATCTGTATGAAACCACTATGGAAAACTTAAAGTAATTACTGTACTTTATAGAATTTTGTGTTAGAATGAGGGTACAGGATTCTTTGGTAGGTCATAAGAGGGTTTCCAGATAAAGTTTCACTTATAAATTATCTTTTTTATGAGTATTAGTAAATATATTTAATAACAAATCATTCAACATTTAACTTATGGCTTGTAATTAGTCAGTATTTGCTTCAGACTAATAAAGATACTAGAATTATTAACAATAATTTCAGTAATAATGATATACCTGTACTCATAATTGTTCTTCAAACATATTCTGAACAACAACAAACAAATTTAGGAAGTTGTTTACAAATTTTAAGTAAAACAGTCAACATTTACTTTAATTATCGTCGGGCACGTAAACCTTATTGACAGACAAAACGTACAAGTTTGTTGAATGTAAAAAGCTCGCTTTAGTTATTCCAACAAGAAGCTCTTCTAGCTACCCGAGGTATAACACTAAAGTATTTTAAATTTTACAAAAACTTACACCTGTTTCCAATTTTAAAACAAGTTGGAAAGAAGGTCAAAATTTCCATGATTCTGGTAGCATGATTTGCAGAGGTGTCAACTGATTATATGTATGTTAGATCCACTTTCTTATTACTCCATATATTTCCAGCATCTTGAATGATTCCTCTAACACACTGATTCTGAAAGATTAACAAAAAGTATAGTTTGGACATCATTGTTGTTTGAGTGAGTTTATTTTACTACGTTTTTATTAGCTGGCTTTCTTGTTTGTTTGTTCGTTTGTTTGTTAGTTTGTTTGTTTGTATAGTACAAATCTTGCAAGCGTTTTTAACTAACTTCCCGAGTAGCTAGACATTTGAAACTTTTAGAATAGCTCAGAACACTATGACAATACATTTTAATATTTTAATACACAATTAATAATTTACGTATTTTAATACTTTTAGCCATCTTTCAGCAGAATTAAATTTGTTTTCAACAAATTTAGCTGTATGGAAAGTTAGTTTGGAAAAAATCCGCAAGCTATTTTATTTGTTTTGACATGTCCCACAACAATCTTCTTTTTGACAGGTTTCAAATTTATGATTTATGACAGAAAATTTAAAAACGTAGTATATAAAAAGTTATTTTCATCGTGCAATCATTTAAAAATAAACTAATACTATTTTGATTTTACAGTTTTATTTTCTAGGTTATTTTTTGTTTATTTGAAGTCATTAGCATATTACCTTTTAACATGTTACCCAAATAAAAGGTTACATTAAAAAAAAGAATCATCTCATTATAACTGTTATCACTTTCTCTCTCGACGGGTTAGTCAGGTTACCAAGTGAGACGCTACACTAGCGCCTTCATGAGAACGTGACAAACCTGTACTACAACATTCCATTAACAAAAACAACTCTACACCTATCTTCTTTATAAAATATTCAAGAGACAACTTAAATATATCATTTTTAAAAACATTTTTAGAACTGTTCCAGGTTTCGTATGTGTGTGAGGGCATTTTTGAGTGTGTGTGTGTGTGTATACTTAAAAATTCCAATTTTATTTATACGTATACTAAATAAATCAATGTAATTTAAAAATTGAGAAAATAATGGAATGATAGGCGAATTTCCATAATGAAATGAGGCAAAGCTAGTTTTTTTTTTTTTTTTAAATAATAATGATATTTAAATCATATATTATATATTTTGCGATATAATATGTTATCCAAAAACCTTTTAAATAGCTCCAACTCAATTTTCTTTTCCACATTCTTTCGTCAGAAGCCATTTCTAGAAATCTTTTGAGTGCTGCAAAAAAGTAGAAAACGAAACTACTATCCACGAATATAATTGAAGCTAAAAAAAATCTGTCTTCTATAATTTATTCTTTTTCTATTTAGAATTCCGTGGTTCGAGTCCCGGCGCAGGAGTCTATTTTTCTCTGTCTATCTCCATAATTATAATTTCAATTTTTAAATTTTTTGGTAGTTTTCTTACTACCGAAAGATTAAATTTTAAATAATTCAAATTACAATTATCAATTACTACGGGAGACATACAGAGAAAAATAGACCCCCGCACCGGGACTCGAACCACGGGATCTCTGTTTACCGTACAGGTGCTCTTACCAGTCCCGTGGTTCGAGTCCCGGTGCCGGGGTCTATTTTTCTCAGTATGTCTCCCATAGTTATTGATAATTCTAATTTGAATTATTCATAAGTATAATTTGATTATAATAAAAATTTGAACTTTCCGTAGCATGGTGTAATATTTCCCATACATTTTAATAAGAATATACACCTATAAACAAGGGTTAGGGTTATTATCAAATAAAGAAAGCAGTAAAAATATTAAAAATTAGTCACCCACTGTTGAAACTAAAGAAAAGAAAATGTTATATTAAGAGAAGTTAAAGGAACTAATGCCTTTAACTTCTCTGCGAATTGACTTCAATTTCCGTTTTTAATTGAATGACTTAAGTTTAAATGGTTTTTAATTTAGCAGAATCTTATCCTGGTAAATTAGAGGATGTTTGGACACCCACGACCCACGTGAGCCACTAAGTTCGATGCCCACCTTACTTCTAGAAAGTTTGAAATCTAAGGAATGCATTTTCGAACAGGATGTTCGAAAATTCAGCTCTCCAATTATATCACCTGATTAGTACTTTGCTTTATAACCTCTGATTGAATTGTTTTACAGAGACAGAGAGACAAGTATTTTATTATTATTACTTTTCCTCACTACCTACAGTAGGAAAAGTATTGTTTTCACCAAAAAATGTTTTCGAGATTTCAACGGAATTATCCGTTTTGGGTGTTTTATGACCTCCTGAGTGGTTTTCAGCATGACGTCTGTATGTGTGTGTGTTATCATCGTAGAGCCCAAAGTATTTAACCTAGAGAGTTTAAACTTAGTAGAAAAATCAGTCCTTACCTGTAGTGGTGCCGCCCGGAAAATCAATCTTTTTTGAAAAAAATCTTTTTTCCGCCATCTTGAACCCAGTTTGCTTAGTCAGCAAAAATTAAAAAAAAATCGTAATAAAGCGAAAATGGCCCTGATCGAGTTGAAATTTGGCACGAATGTACCTCTCTGTATGACAAACAAGCCCGCTAAATTTCATTTTGATAATGGCCGCCATTTTGAAGTTATAAACTTTTGAATTTTTAAACTTTAACGGTTAATAATACCGAAAGTATAAATAGGATTTTGACATGCATATCGTTGGAACCGGAAAAAATTAAGGAACAAGTAAAAAAAAAAAACGATAAAATTCGATTAATTAGTTTAAAATTTTAAAAGTTATTAGCGAATATAATTATTAATTAGTGCGATAATTTTGATGATGTCAAAGTTTGTTTACATTTGTCAAAATACCGCCAAACTTCAAATAATTAAATAAAATATAGGTATTAAAAATAAGAATGATAATAAATCAGTTAGTTGAGAACGGTCACCCATCCAAGTACTGACCACGTCCAATATTGCTTCCTCCTGCTGCTACGCAGCAGGAGAGGCTACTTTAGTGGCCTCTGAAGTGAGGAAAAGTTCCAAGGTACCCGATTTATTTTGACGAGAAACTGATGAAGGTTAAAAAATTTAGAAAAGTCGTCTCCTCAATTATATTCAACTTCAATCATCTAAACAGGCCATCGATTTTCCACTGATGATAACCTAGTAAGCGCTTTTGCGGCAATGAATTATTTTTTGTGAAATATTTGGTACTTGTTGTACAATTTACATCACTTTTTTCCATATAGATTTTGAGGAAAAAACTCTAAACACAAAGTGGATAAAGATTAAAGAGTAAAATTTATTGAAGTTAATAGTATTGATTGAGATTTTATGGTATTTAGTCATAGTGAAGGTAGATAAGTAAAGAAAAACACTTTTACTTGGTCAATAACTTTATACATATTGTCAAACCATAAAGAAATATTTAACGTACATACCGGTTTCGACTTATTCAGTCGATGACTGAATAAGTCACTTACACTGACGATGACCGAATAAGTCGAAACCGGTATGTACGTTAAATAATTATTTATGGTTTGACAATATAAAGTTATTGACCAAGTAAAAGTGTTTTTTCTTTCCTTATCTACCTTCACTATGAGTAAAATTTATTGCAATTTAGTGAACAAAATCATAATCTTTATTATATAATTTACACCGTTTATAGTTCAGACATATCATAACATCAATTTAAACTTTTGAATTGTAAAATACTTCACAAGAAAATACAACAAAAGCTAATTTCAAAGTGAAATTGAGAAAAATTTAGACAAACAATACACATTATTGTTTTTCCAAACTGGATTGTAGCCTAGTGCAGAGTTGGATAGAATAATCCGCATAGGACTGTAGAGTAAACCAAACTAAAATGAAGTAACGTGAAAACTTCAAATTTTCAGTCTGCGCCAAAAGAGAGTTAGTGCGTTGACAGCGCGGGAAAAACTAGTAAATGGGGTGGGGAGCCAATGAGAGCTCAAGATTTGCCCTCTGGATAACCATTGTAAGAAAGTGAATGTAGTGGCATTATTTTTTCCATCAGAGGTTGGCCATTCTGTGTGTCATCCCGCGCTGGCAACGCACTAACTCTCGTTTGGCACAGACTTTAATATAAAATATGATTGGTTGTTTAGACTGAGATCATGTGGTACCACTTCATAAATATGACCGGAGAGGACACAAATAATGACAATAATTATGACTAAAAGTAACATAACAATGCTGCCACCTCAATTTTATATTGAAAAACATACGCGTTTTCATATTTATACAGGGTGGTCCAAAAGTCTCCCCCCCCCCCCCTAACTTTTGAACAGTTTGAGATAAATTAATGAAACTTGGGGGATCTCTACCATGCAAAGGGAAGTTTGTTTTCATGCTATCACCCACTAGGGGCAACCACCCACTTTGCCCCCAGGCCACCCAACTTCAAAATTTCAAATTGGAACGTATATTTTTGATAGCATATTTGGATTCTACGGTGAAAAATAATAAACTTTTACTTGAAACTATTTTTTCTATCACCAATATTTTGCCCCCTACAGGGGGGCAAAGATAGCAAAATAACCCTTCCGAAATAGTAAAAAATAACACTTAAATCGTTATAAAATCTAAACGGTTAGAAATAAAGTAATGGAACTTGGGGGATCTGTACCATGTAAAGGGAAGTATGTATTCAACCACTCGCGTACTAGGGGCAACCACCATTTTGCCCCCAGGCGCTGAAATCTACCATTTTTATGCCTTTGCCCCCCTATAGGGGGCAAAATATTGGAGATAGAAAAAAAAGTTTGAAGTAAAATATTCTTATTTTTTGCCGTAGAATCTAAATCTGCTATCAAAAATATACACTTCACGTCAAAATTTTGAAGTGAGGTGGCCTGGGGGCAAATTGGGTGGTTGCCCCTGGTGGGCGATAGCATGAAAACAAACTTCCCTTTGCATGGTAGAGATCCCCCAAGTTTCATTAATTTATCTCTAACCGTTTAGATTTTACAACGTATTATCGGAAGGGTTATTTTGCTATCTTTGCCC
Organism: Gerris buenoi; assembly: GCA_001010745.2. NCBI lineage: Eukaryota > Metazoa > Arthropoda > Insecta > Hemiptera > Gerridae > Gerris > Gerris buenoi. The sequence continues at coordinate 165,430 of KZ651806.1, forward strand.
CTCTATAGGGGGCAAAATATTGGTGATAGAAAAAATAGTTTCGAGTAAAAGTTTATTATTTTTCACCGTAGAATCCAAATATGCTATCAAAAATATACGTTCCAATTTGAAATTTTGAAGTTGGGTGGCCTGGGGGCAAAGTGGGTGGTTGCCCCTAGTGGGTGATAGCATGAAAACAAACTTTAATTGGCATGGTAGAGATCCCCCAAGTTTCATTAATTTCTCTCAAACCGTTTAAAAGTTAAGAGGGGGGGGGGAGACTTTTGGACCACCCTGTATAAGTATTAACATAGTGAGTAGTCTTTCACTCACTATGCTATGCTAACACTTACACCCTCAGTGTAAGGTGTAAGTATTAGCATAGTGAGTAGTCTTTCACTCGCCATGGTATGCTAACACTTACACCTTCAGTGTAAGGTGTAAGTGTTAGCATAGTGAGTAGTCTTTCACTCGCCATGCTATGCTAACACTTACACCTTCAGTGTAAGGTGTAAGTGTTAGCATAGTGAGTAGTCTTTCACTCGCTATGCTAACACTTACACTGAAGATGATTTAAACATTAAAACGCGTATGTTTATCAATGTAAATAAAATTGTGTTGACAACATGGCCGTTTTACGTTTTATCGACCTATCTCTAATCAAAATTATTATAAAATTTACATTAGAACAGTTTTATGTACATTGATTTATAAATCATAAAAATATTAATGTAGTCAGATCCTTTTTTTACTACTTTTAACTTTATAATGGCTATTTTCACTTTTATTTACTCAAGTTAATTTTTCTTTCTATATACTCGAAGTAATATTGAAGAAGCTAATTATGAAGATGAGGTTGGTAAAGCTTTCTAATGTCCAGGAGTAATAACTTGGTCTCAAGCATTATAAACGGGTAGATCTCGTCCTTAGCATCGTATCGTCAAGTAATGTTGCATCCTGAACTGAACAGGTACTGTTAGATCTTTACTAGTAACTCAGGAATACTTACTGCACTTTCTTTTAATACCTTGTTTAGAATTGCCAACAGTATAATCTTGTGCGAAAAGTTTAAAAGAATAAATATTACATCTTTATAACATTAACACTTGATTATATTAAGTGATAGGATAGAACAAGAGCTTAAAGGTTTAGAAATGAGTATTAAAATACATTAATGGTTATATTAAAAAGATATTTAACTCTCACGATTGTTCCGTACTCCTACACCCGCCGATATCTTCTATAATATTATAAAAGATGAAAGTGTCTAAGAGGTTTAATACACTAATCCGAAAGTCAAGTCACCAACATAAATTAAGATTAAGTTCAATTCTATTCCTGATCATACTAATCCACATACCTAGCACCAATATGCTCAAATGGAGAAAGAGTCACGCAGAGAGAGATTTTTCTCACGTTGTACAACATGATATTATTGGATGCCCCATAACGCAGGTTAAATCAGTTACGTAGCCATGAAAAAGCATTATATTTTATAGTTTTTACTTTTAGCACATCTTGATCCACCAACATCTACAGTCAGTGCCAAACTAGAATTAGTGCGTTGACAGCGCGGGAAAAACTAGTAAATGGGGTGGGGAGCCAATGAGAGCTCAAGATTTGCCCTCTGGATAACCATTGTGAGAAGGTGAATGTAGTAGCTTTATTTTTTCCCTTATAGGTTGGCCAATCACTATGTTTTTCACTCGATTTCCCGCGCTATCAACGCACTAACTCGCGTTTGGAACAGACTTGTAGCCACCACAACAGTATCTGGACCTCCTCCGCTCAGTCCCTGGGCATTTACTCTCTTAGCAATAAAACTTTTACAAGATTTCTCTCTTCATTTGTCATTGATTCAATATGCCATTCCCTTGGACTTACTTCACTTTTCGAATTACACTTGGGAGTTTATCGAACTGGCTTCATCATACTAATTGGTATAACTCTCCTAACTAAAGTCTCCCTTAATGGTGCAGCCATTCTGACTGTGTGCATCAGCCAATCTGACTGTACACTTAAAGAAGCATGTGCCCTTATCATATATGTGCCCGCTTATCATGATATAACTCTCCTAACTAAAGTTCCTTAAGGGTGCAGCCACTCTGGCTGTAAACTAAAAGAAGCATGTGCCCTCTGCATCTGCACGCTGTTTATCACCCCGCTTATCACCTGCTTTTCCTAAGCCGACGCAACAAGTGTCAGTTTTAGGAATCAGTCTGAATTGACATCAGCGTGCAATCTGGCCGTACCTTTAAGGTCAGGTACGTTACTACAGCGAGGATTCCACTAAGTTCCCATACGGTCTCGCATGAAAGTTTATTTACACTCATGTGACATATGAACATTTGTCTGAAGTACCTATGCTATATGGATATATGTCACAATAATTAGTCGATTTTTTTTTAAATGTAATAATATTAAAGTACCTAATTGTTGGAAGAGTTATTACTTTAAGGACCTATTTGTATACTTGAAGTAAGTGGGCTGGATAAGGAGTGTCGAGTTGGCCGAGTCATCTTCATCCTACATTATTAAGTTATGTACTTTTACTTTTTCCCTTATTCTACTGCCCAAAGTATCTGGTGTTCAGGTAATTCAGGTCAGATATTTCAAGTCCAGTAAGCATCTGGGAATGCCGACCTGGTTCAAACCAACCTGCGATACCTTAATAAGAGTTACCAGTAAGACAACCTACCAAAGTATTGTTTAACATAGAACCTTACCTGTTCTCAATTTATACTTTTCCATTGTATTGTAATATTGTAATACATTTAGAATGTTCAAAGGATATTCAATACTTATTTATAATCGTAATGGAATCTTCTATTTCTCTTTTAACCTTCTTAGAAGATATAACAGTAAATATCTTCTTCAATTTCAAAAACTTTCATTTAATTATATGCTAAGTAAGGATTCGGCGTGATTGAAATTATTAAGATGTATAAGATCATACAAAGATTAATTTTTTAACACCAATATTTTCAGAAAGGTGAAACATGTTCCACTCAATTGACCACCTCCTTAGATAAAATGAAGGAATCAGCGGCTTTTATTATAACCTGAAAATTGCTAATAACAACAATAAAATAAAATATTCCTTTTTAATGTTACTAAAATATACGAACAAAATTTAGGACACGAAGGAAAGGATATTAATTACAATGGATTTGTCAGTGACGATAAAAGATAAAATTACAGATAAAAATCACTATAGTCTTTAGTGAATGAGAGATAAAAACAATAGTCACTCGTAAATTAGAGATAAATATCCTGGCTGGATAGAATTTTCTATAAAAATATTCTCTAGAGTAATAACATCAGTAACCAAAAATATCCTCTGCCAATAACAGTGGCCCAAAGCATCCTCGCGTCCTAATACATATATACTTAAATGATTTTATGTTTTTTCAACCTATTTTTGTAAAATTTATCTAGTTTTTCTCCCTGTTTTCTAAATATGTCAAATGATGTCTGTCGGTCTGTCGCTGAATTTGTGCGAACAAACATATCTTAAAAACTACTCACCCGATTTTAATTAAATTTAGACAGTAGATAACAATTAGCCCATTGTTGGTGCGGTATTAGTTTCAACCTTCTGCGCCAATTTGTTTCTTTTCTAAATGCATGCAAATGTATTTACACATATATCTTCCAAAGTGCACATCCGATTCTTATTAAATTTGAATGGTTTGGTAAAGTACTCCGCAGATAGTCCCAGATTAATTTCAACTTTCTCAGCTTTTTAAATTTTGCTAAATTGGTACTTAATCATAGTTCGTCACTTAATAGGCTAGTTAGTCAAATATTACTCCAAAACAAAGAGGTCACCTATTAAGAGACGGGCTACCATCCACTTGATTTTTCGTCTACTAAACAAGTTAGTACTCAGGATCATGAAACTCACATTGTCCACCAAAAAGGGCGGGACCTGGCCTCTCTCCACCGGTTTGTTTGATTTTTCAAATGCCTATTGCCAAGCTATGTCCCGCAGACAAACTTAGTCGACTACATATTCTTAAAGGGCACCAAAACATTTACTTTTACACAAAATTCTAGCTTGATGTTGANATCCATATGTAAATTTGCGCAGATTGTTGAAATTAGTTTGAGATCATCCATGGGCTACTTTCGACAAATCATCCAAATTAATTTAATATCTTATGAGTATTTTGAAAGTTTTTCACATGTGGAAGAGAAATTAATGTACGTAGCTCCAATATGATTCAATGTATAGGTATAGGGGATTAACAGTGGACTAATTATCAAATGACTCAGAAATTAACAGATGGATAAGAAATTAACAGATGGATTAGAATTTTTTTTATGTTTTTCTGGGGTAGCGCCTCAAAATTTGGAGCTAAAATTAATTTCTCGATTTTGTCACGGGGTATGATTATTCTGAACATGTATGCCAAACTTCTACAAAATTGGCCCAGTAGTTTAGGCTCTAGGCATCTGCACAGACGACAGACAGACATTTAAAAAAAAAAAAAATTTGGACTCAAGGGACCTCAAAACATGCTAATCCATCAAAAATCTCATAATCGAATTTTCGCGCCATCACAATACTTTCTTTTTATATGATAAAGTAATAATAACGAAAATTGGACGTGAGATTTATTTTTTCTTCTCAAACCGCTTGTTTTGGTTTTTCAATATGTATGTAATGAATATTATTATTTTAGCAATAGATATATATTTTTTTATTATAAGAGGAATACTAGCGTAAAACAAAGAAACTTGTCAAGTAAAAATATCTATTATGTATATCACGTCATAAAAAATATTAAAGCTAGTAGGCAGTTTCATCAAATCATTAGTTTACTAACAACTAAAATAGGTGCAGAGGTTTTGGAACTAAAACTTGGTTAGACTTTTTCTTTCATCTGTTTTTCAGAGACCAATGCAAAAGATTTTATTATACCTTTATATAAACTTATTATTTTTTAATAATGTGACTCTATTTCTTCCAGAATCGACCCTGATAACAACCATATTGAGAACGAAATAAAAAATATTATTTTATGTATGCAGATAATCCTTCTAAGTCCTAGTTGAAAGTAGAGGAAGCAATAAAATCAAAGTAAAAGCCCTTACTACAAGAATATTATAAAGTTAGCTATGAAATGCAGGTGGCACAGTTTTTTGATCACTGGAATGGAAAAAATGCAACAATGAAACTCATTGAACCCTACCCAATATAGTCACTCTTTTAATCCAAGCATCAGATAAATCTCAAAATAAAATTCGAAGCAAAAAGGAAATACATACTTTGAAAGTATATAAATATAATATATCTACAAGAAACTTTCTTTTAGGCAACTATTTTAAATATTTACTTTTACTTATAAGTAAATTCAATATATTTTTACAGCATATGAATGATTTTTTTTTCTTATTCACTGAACCCGAACTACCACTAAAGAGAAAAAATCGGTCCGAGACAACTCACTCAAACTTTCTCATATACGAATTCTCACATTGTCCACCAAAAAGGGCGGGACCTGGCCTCTCTCCACCGGTTTGTTTGATTTTTCAAATGCCTATTGCCAAGCTATGTCCCGCAGACAAACATAGTCGACTCTTAAAGGGCACCAAAACATTTACTTTTACACAAAATTCTAGCTTGATGTTAGTCAGACACTTTTTTGCACGCTATCTCCAGCACTATCATCAAAGTATACGATATATGACGCAAGGAAGCTATGTGCCACACTAATTGGCAGGGTATGTTTTATACCTTAGTCATCCAAGAGTGAGACTAGCGTAAAACAAAGAAACTTGTCAAGTAAAAATATCTATTATGTATATCACGTCATAAAAAATATTAAAGCTAGAAAGCAGTTTCATCAAATCATTAGTTTACTAATAACTAAAATACGTGCAGAGGTTTTGGAACTAAAACTTGGTTAGACTTTTTCTTTCATCTGTTTTTCAGAGACCAATGCAAAAGATTTTATTATACCTTTATATAAACTTATTATTTTTTAATAATGTGACTCTATTTCTTCCAGAATCGACCCTGATAACAACCATATTGAGAACGAAATAAAAAATATTATTTTATGTATGCAGATAATCCTTCTAAGTCCTAGTTGAAAGTAGAGGAAGCAATAAAATCAAAGTAAAAGCCCTTACTACAAGAATATTATAAAGTTAGCTATGAAATGCAGGTGGCACAGTTTTTTGATCACTGGAATGGAAAAAATGCAACAATGAAACTCATTGAACCCTACCCAATATAGTCACTCTTTTAATCCAAGCATCAGATAAATCTCAAAATAAAATTCGAAGCAAAAAGGNGACTATACTGTTCAATATTTCAGAGGGCGGGCCTGTAAAATATATTTGCTTTCTAACCTCAGAGAGAAATAAAGGAATGCATTACAATTAAAATCCGGAGCAGTCAACCGAAATCTCCTTAGTCAGATGCGTAGGAGACTAAAGACATGGACTAAAGACGGAGATATACTCCGTCGTATATCTCCGACACCTTCATTATAATATCATTCTCAACCTACCTTAGAGCTTTAAATATTAATTCACAGTGAATAATAAATTAAATTTTCAACTTTAACAGCTTAATGAGCATGTTGATGTAAGTTTCACTTACACTTCAATAGATATAAAATCATCATTATACTTTAATGAAGTATGGAAACAGATGAATAAGAAATTAACAGATGGATAAGAAATTAACAGATGGATTAGAAATTAACAGATGAAGAAGACATTAACAGATAAATAAGAAATTAACAGATGAATAAGAAATTAACGGATGGTTAAGAAATTTACAGATAGATAAGAAATTAATTATGTTAGTAATGAAATTAAAATTGAATCACAAAAATTGACCTAGATAAAACAATTAATTAATTAATTAATCTGTTTCATTGTCAATAAAATAGGTAATACATTAAGGACAAATTAGAAAACAATAAAGAAACCCCTTTCAGACATCAGGGAACATAGTTTGTTCCATGTCTGTCCACAATTATACCAAATATCTTTTCACAATAAGAACCAAAATATCTTAAAAACTACTCATCCAATTTCAAACTTCTGGGCTATTAGTCTTTCCTCCACAATAGCACAACGGTTGAGAGAAAGAGTGAGAGAGATTGAGAGAGAGTGTTTAAGAGATAGAGGGAGAGAGAGAGAGAGTGAAAGAGAGGGAGAGAGAGAGAGAGAGAGAGAGAGAGGGAGAGAGAGAGAGAGTGGGAAAGAAAGAGAGAGTGGGATAGAGTGTGTGAGAGAGAGAGAGAGAGAGAGAGAGAGAATGAGAAAGATAATATTTCCAATTTTTAAATTGAGTTAATCAAAAAAAAATTAGACTATAATAAGTATAATAAATCCACAATTGATTTGAAATTAAGTGAAGAGAAAAAAGTATTTTATTTGCCAAGTTGCTGATAAAAAAGGGAAGTCCAAGAAGGGGATTATGTGCAAGGTGTCTTCTAGCCAAGCTTCTCGGGATATTGCTTCGCAGTTCCCAGTCTCCGAGAGATTTGTTCCGTCAATACTATCCAGGAAACTCGGCTAACAGGCAACTCCTCATAGGATTATATAGGATGCCAAGAAAAATATAAGAAAAAAAGCCTTAAATCCTATACTTGAATCGTCATCATCGAAAATCTATTGAAGAAAGTTGGCCTATTCGTTGAAAAGGGTGCTATAAAATCCATAACCTTCTATCGTTTAGATAAACTCATTGAAAAAAATAAACTGTTGCAAGGAACCACTACTTTAATTTTTTTATTTCTTTTTATACTGTTATAGCCGAAGTTGTTTAGTTAGACAATCTGAAGTGTCCTGAAATACAATTTAGATACCTGAGAAGAGTAACGGAAAATAATTAGGAAAGTCACAAACAAATGAAAAACAAAATTCAAAAAAACGATTCTTATAACTGGTAATCTGATCTAGAATGATTTTACTATTCTTTTGATAGAATTAGGTTGAGCGTTTGAAGTTCATTGGTTCAACAATATTCCAAATAGGAACCAAACTTGTAATCAAATCTAGAATGATTTTACTATTATTTTTATGGAATTAGGTTGACCGTGTCAAGTTTATTGGTTCGACATTCTTCCAAATAGGAACCAAAGATCCATAGATTGGTGTAAACAAACCGCAGAATGATGTCTTTACTATCCCATTGGAAGATGATGTAAAGAGGTAAGGGGAATTGCAAAAGACAGTAAGTTATCAAGTTAACCCACTTTATCCATTGACCTCATACGACAATATCGATGAGTTGGAATCGCGAAGGGATGATACATGTTTCGCATTCATTGACTAGAGGAATAAGCAAAAGTCGTCTTGACGCAAGTTGTTTCGATCAGGACATAAAGAAAAACAGTCTACTAATTTATGTAGCACATAGCTACCTCACATCCTATTATTGGAAGAATGAACGCATAATGCATGAATCTGTTTCAATTCTACGTGGGGTTATACTTATTTTTATCCATATGTAAATTTGCGCAGATTGTTGAAATTAGTTTGAGATCATCCATGGGCTACTTTCGACAAATCATCCAAATTAATTTATTATCTTAAGAGTATTTTGAAAGTTTTTCACATGTGGAAGAGAAATTAATGTACGTAGCTCCAATATGATTCAATGTATAGGTATAGGGGATTAACAGTGGACTAATTATACACATACCCTCAAAATTTCAACAAAATAGGATGATTAGATTATAGGATATAACAGTTAATGTTAAAGAACAGACCAAAAAATTTGGTTCCTCAGATGATCGAAATAATCCCGTAAACTGCACAAAAGAATGATAGCGTTAACTGATTAAATTTATGATGACTAACTGACGACCACAAAGTGTTGTAATCCATTTTACACTTAGTTATTGCGATTATAGGAAGGAAAAAACTCATCAATTTGGTGATTTCACTGTTATTAATTAAGTATTTCCGTTAAAATCAATTTTCCCACATTTAACGGTATCTGAAAAAGCTTAAACTTTCACCCTTAGTAAATAACTAAGGGGAATATTGATTTAGGAAGAATCCTTCGAAAAATTTTAACATTGTAGGCCTGGATGAATCAACAACAAACTTTCTTTTCGGGGCCAACTTCGTTTGTATTTTTTATAGGTACAGTTATTTTTTGGCAATAATTATAGCAGTTTTGAATTTAGATAGGCGGTGATAATATCAGTCAGTTGTGGATTTAGATAGGCGGTGATAATAACAGTCAGTTTTCGATAAAGATATAGACGGTGGTAATATCAGTCACTTTTAGATGGGCGGTTAAAATATCATTCACTTTTTTTTTTTTAGATAGGTGGTGATAATATCAGTCACTTTTGGATTTAGATAGACTGTGATAATATCAGTCACTTTTGGATTTAGATAGGCGGTGATAATATCAGTCACTTTTGAGATGGGCGGTTAAAATATCATTCACTTTTTTTTTTTTAGATAGGTGGTGATAATATCAGTCACTTTTGGATTTAGATAGACTGTGATAATATCAGTCACTTTTGGATTTAGATAGGCGGTGATAATATCAGTCACTTTTGGATTTAGATAGGCGGTGATAATATCAGTCACTTTTGGATTTAGATAGACTGTGATAATATCAGTCACTGTTGGTTTTTTAGTTAGGCGCAGATTATATTAGTCAATTTGTTTTTAGACAGCCGTAATCACAACAGTCAAGTGTGGTTTTAGATATAGATATAGGCGGTATTACTATTAGTCAATACTTAGGTATTAGATAGGTAATGATTATTTCAGGTAATTTTGGTTTTATATGCGTACAAGGGAAACAAAGGGACAAAGGAAAAGTGCTACAGAGGGAAGTAAAATAAAGTAAGGAAATAAATGTAGCAGAGCGAATAAGATAGAAAAAAGAGACAAATATAAGATAAGATAAAGAAGAAATTACAAGAGTACGAATGGAAAGTGATTGCGTTTATATTATAACTTTATAATTACCGACGTTCCATGATTTTTAATCATTTTAAGTAATATTCCTCATAATTATAAAAAAAAGATAAATAAGTGAGTTCTATATTTCCGTATTGGTCATAAAAAAAAGAATACATAAGAATTTTTACTTTTTTATAAATTATGGGCAAAATTAAATTTACAAATGTGAATACACAAGCATATTTTATATTGTACTTTATATACTTTTTATGTACTTATTTTCTACAACATTTATTCAAAATAGTTTTATAATTTGTGTATTTTTTTCCATTAAGGTTTTTTTCTTTAAAAACGTAATTCACTTTCAAAAACATAACTCAATAGATTTACATCTTCATTACAGTTATTATCTTCAGTGACTACGCATAAGTGAAACAAAAGAAAAAAATGTGGTTGGTTTTTTTTTTTAGAAACATTTTTTTGCATAAAGTTATATTTCACTTTTACTCCTACTAAATTATGGGAATATTAATAAATGAAAACATATCTTAGATCTTGATAGCAATTTTCTAAGGAAAAAAAAGACATTCATATTTTTTTCTCTCTCTAGTCTAGACTCTTTTAAGACAAAGTGAGCAGAAGATCTACGTGTGAAAATAACGTAGATCTATTTTGTTCTCCTATTATACATTTTTTATGGTAGAAAAAATCATTGTTTTTTTTTTATTTTTTTTTTATTTTTATTGTACGGTCTCATCTTTAATACGCATTCCCCACTGACCCCTAACTGTTTTTTAGTGGACTCGTGTAGAAGAAAAAAAATTAATAAAAAAATCTCATTACTCATAACTTGGGAAATAGAACCAGAGTTCATTACTTTTTCCTTTTCTCTTTTACAATTTTTAATAATAGACTTTTCCCATTAAGACGACCTTGGAAATATGGTTGATAAACTATTTTCCTTTGCAGTTGCTCGACTATTTGGTTGGTTCTTGCAGTCAAAATAGTTGGAATAACAGTAGATTCTTGCATTTAATTTCCCGCACTAATTTTAGTTTACTGCACTCCAGTTTTTTAACTTAGGAACATAAATAATATGCCTCTACTAGCCAGGAAACATCGTATAAGATTGGAAAAAAGTTGGCAACACTGGCTATAAACAGAACAGCAGAACTGTAACAGAACATTAGGGAAAATTCAGTGTGTAACTCGAACTTGAAGTGATTTGCTGTACTTGATAAACTATTCCGACTTCGCCAACGGCTTAAACATTTCTCTCGAGTGCGGCAAATTGCCACTTTGCTGCACTAGTTGCACAAATAATTATAACTTGTATTGAATAAAATAAAAAGCGTAAACTTAATCTGTTGATTGTTGCAACAAAATTTAAATTACAACTAGCAGTTCAAATTAACACTTTTTTAAAGTTAATGTACTGGTTGTTCCAGCCAATATACTAATTCTAAAATAGAAATATAGGTGATAAAGTATTCTTCTTGTCTCTTGTACTGAATACTATTTAATTCACTAGACACGGTGACTAATTTGATTTAGAGAAACATTTGACTGGATAGTCATAGATAGTCTAGAAATATGGATAGTCTAGAAATATGGATAGTCTAGAAATATGGACCGAATGGGATCATAAAAATATGATCTTACCTTATCGGCAGCTGCCTGCATTAACTTGTGGTGATGTGAGTTACATTTGGCAAAGCAGCACTGCTAAAGTGTTGAGTTTGTGATTCTTCTAATCAAGAACTGCGATTGTGATTCTTCTAACCAAAATTGTGATTGTAACTGAGACAGTGATTCTTCTAATCAAGAACTGCAATTGTAACTGAGATTGTGATTCTTCTAACCAAGAACTGCGATCGTAACTCAGATAGTGATTCTTCTTACCAAAATTGTGATTGCAACTGAGACAATGATTCTTCTAATCAAGAACTGCAATTGTAACTGAGATAGTGATTCTTCTTACCGAGAATTGTGATTCCCCTAACTAAGAACTGAGATTGTGATTCTTCTAACCAAGAACTGCGATAGTAACTGAGATAGTCATTCCTCTGATCAAGAATTATTATTGCAATTACTCTAACCAAGAACAGGGATAGTGAGTCTTCAAATAAAAAACTGAGATTGTTATTACTCTAAACATGAATTTCAATTTTTATTCCTCCCAACTTTCTGCAAGCCACTGCTTTTGCCATTGTCTTTTTTTGGCATTGTCAAAGCACTGTATTACACTGCAGTACACAAAAATCATTAATTTATTAATTCTTTTTCATTTTAATAACAGTAAGTAAGAATTCGGTAGTAATACAAGTAATACATTTTATACCCGAACTTAATTCTTTGAGAATCAGTCCACTGTTCAAAAAAGAAAGATTAAAAAGAAATAATGATGTATAAACTTTAATGTAAGTAATGCAGTACACATGAAAGTAAAACGTTGCACTCATATTAATTAAGTTCTAAATTTAAAAAAATACTTTTTTTTTACTTGATGATCTACATCTACAAAATAATTCTACATTATAAGTAATAATAAATCATTTTTAAAGTATACAATAATTATATATCTTCAAGTACAATAGGATTTTTTTGTCTAATTCACACTGTATTGTTAGAGAAATATTAAAAACAATGATAATTATTATTACTTTTAATTTATGATTATAATTTCAAGATGAACATTAGTTCGCATCTCTACTTACATTTGTATAGTATAAACTTTAGTTGTTACCAAGATGAAATGTTACTTCTTATTGTATGAATGGAAATCTTTGATGTAATTAATAAAGTAGATTGCTATCCTGAACCCGGCCTACTATTGTCAAGCATTAATCTTTTATATAATCGAGTAGTGTCCCGACAACGGCGACGGCGACGACTCACCTCTAAACGATTTATAACGTTAAAAATTGATTAGCCATTAGCTGGGATTGAACCAGTGAACATCCTGTGCGTCAGTCGAAAACGCTACCACTACGCCATTCCATTGTAATCAAACTCTATGCATAAAACTTATTATTTAAACAGTAAATATCTATTTAAATATTTATTTTAATTATAACTTTTTTTTAACCATATTTATTCTGCCGTTGCCACGGGCATAACGGCTAGTCATCTTATAATGTGTATCTGTGTTTAAGCTCAAATATACTGACGAATATTAATTTTGTTATTGGATTATGCTTGCGTTTGTTTATCTTTGAGTCAATAAAGTACATAAAACAGATAACACAGATTTTACTACGTTTTTATTAGCTTGCTTTTTTGTTTGTTTATTTGTACAGTACAAATCTTGCAACCGATTTTTAACTAACTTCCCGAGTAGCTAGACATTTGAAACTTTTAGAATAGCTCAGAACACGATGACAATACATTATTTTAATACTTTTAGCCATATTTCATCAATATTTAATTCGTTTTCAGCAAATTTTTCAGTATGGAAAGTTATTTCGGAAAAATCCGCAAGTTATTTTATTTGTTTTCACATATCTCATATTTACAATCTTCATTTTAACAGGTTTCAAATTTATGATTTATGATAGAAAATTTAAAAACGTAGTGTATAAAAAGTTTTTTTTTTTATCTTGCAATTATTTACACATCTTCTTGTAAAACCTAAATTAGTATAGGCTTTAAATTTACCAAAATAAAACAGAATAACATCAATAGCTATGCTTTCATGGAGGATAAAAATAACGTTTTTAAAACATCCACAATGGATTGAAAACCGCACGAATAATCCGCTTTCAAAACGATTGGAGTCCAAGACCAAATTGAACTTTTTCTGGAATAGAATTTTATTTATTCGCGATAATTTAATCTGGACCAAGAATGGAATCATTCTTGGTACAGATTGAATTTTTCAAAACTTTTCAATTTTCCGTTAAAATATGCCACTACCAGTTCAGTTCCCTGCAACCTATTATTTAACATAAAGAGTTAAAGATGAAGAAGAACTGAAAGATATCCTGTCGCTGGATATCCACAAAAAGAGCTTTAAGTTTGCTCCGAATATCTCTAAACTAATAAAACACCACACAGAGATTGAGTTGACTATAAAGGTTAGATCCCCTTTGTATTAAACTTTAGGTATTATCATTTTTGACAACATAATTATGAATGTTGCTATTTGAGATTCACTAGAAGTAAGTTAAAATCTTTGTAAAAGCAACTAATTTTTTGAACGAAGTTCCTTATGGCACGTTCTGGAGCCCGGGAGTTAATCCGAAAAAAACGACCAAAATCACCGTCAAAAAATAACCGTCACAAAATCACCGTCACAAGATCACCGTTACGAAATCTACTGATGACGATAACTTGAGTAAAAGATCACCGAGTTAGTTGAAATTTGGTACACATGTTCATTTTACCAATATAATCACGGTCTTATTAAAAGTAAAATTGATCTGTGTCTGACGCTTATTTGAATGTATTAGGTATATTATTATATTACTGCGTACTTAATCCAAGAGAAATTGTAACTTTATCTATTTAATGAGGCAAACAATTTTTTTTTTTTGTGAAACGGTGCGTACCGCGACACCACACGTATTTTTATCTTATGGCTTGTCAATATTAAATCATCAACTCAGCTGTTGCATCCATGGAAATTAATTGTTTGTAATCATGTTCTAGGATTACATAGTAATTTGGAAAATAATCTAACTCTATTTGTTTAATAACCAATAAACATCCTCAATTCTTTTTCGGTCCAATCAGCATTTCATCATTAACCCAATCATTCCAATCACCCTGAATCCAAAACAAAGAGAGCGGCATTAAACTTTAAGAATGGGTAACTAAAGAGTGAAAACACGTAGTTAGTCGAGTCTAACAGTATTAAGAGTGATATCTGTTTCACTGTCAGAATGTGTTCATGTCTTGGGTGGTTTACAGTTTCCCATGGTTTACCTCTTAGCTCAACTCGCCTGGGGATTATATTGCCCTGTGGGCTAGAAAGCAATGCCAAGGTCCGGGATGGATTTAGATCCTGCATATCAAAGTGTTTTCCCGTGTTACTCATTCTCAAACATTTTCACACCCGTTCCTTCTTAACTTGATACCTTTGATAGAAGGAAATGGAAAACCATCTTAGTTTTGGACAGAACTTCTTTTTTTATATATATATTTTTTTTTTATTTCGGCCATGACTTTATTTTATTTTTAATAGTTGAACATACTTTTTTTGGCGGATTAGAGAAATGGAAATTCGTAAGAAGTTTATTGCCTTTTGTTTTTCAGTCTTTTTTTCGAAGGAATTTTGTATTAATCAGACTTAGTCACGAAAACATCTGGACGAATGGTTTTTTTGTAGAACTAAAATGATTTTTATTATTTTTTTTTTTATGTTTTCGACTTTTAATTTAGTCTATAGTTTAGAATAAATAAATAAAAAGTAAAATTACATATTAGGTAATTGTCAAACTAAAAACAAACAAAATTAGGTGTAGGGAGGTTTAATCAAATATAAAAATAAAAAGTGAGGATAATGAGGATCGATTAAAGATTGATCCTTCTTCAAGAGATAAAGAGGTTCTTAAAAGATCAGTCAAAAATAAGAAGTGAGGATAATGAGGATCGATCAAAGATTGAACCTTCTTCAAGAGATAAAGAGGTTCTTAAAAGATCAGTCAAAAATAAGAAGTGAGGATCAGTCACACACTATTCTTGACTGTTACTCCTCTTATTAAAACAGAAGTGGAATTATATTGGACTAAACATCTTTGACTTTATACTTTAGTACTAAACATCTCTTTGACTTTATACTTTAGTACTAAACATCTCTTTGACTTTATACTTTAGTACTAAACATCTCTTTGACTTTATACTTTAGTACTAAACATCTCTTTGACTTTATACTTTAGTACTAAACATCTCTTTGACTTTATACTTTAGTACTAAACATCTCTTTGACTTTATACTTTAGTACTAAACATCTCTTTGACTTTATACTTTAGTACTAAACATCTCTTTGACTTTATACTTTAGTACTAAACATCTCTTTGACTTTATACTTTAGTACTAAACATCTCTTTGACTTTATACTTTAGTACTAAACATCTCTTTGACTTTATACTTTAGTACTAAACATCTCTTTGACTTTATACTTTAGTACTAAACATCTCTTTGACTTTATACTTTAGTACTAAACATCTCTTTGACTTTATACTTTAGTACTAAACATCTCTTTGACTTTATACTTTAGTACTAAACATCTCTTTGACTTTATACTTTAGTACTAAACATCTCTTTGACTTTATACTTTAGTACTAAACATCTCTTTGACTTTATACTTTAGTACTAAACATCTCTTTGACTTTATACTTTAGTACTAAACATCTCTTTGACTTTATACTTTAGTACTAAACATCTCTTTGACTTTATACTTTAGTACTAAACATCTCTTTGACTTTATACTTTAGTACTAAACATCTCTTTGACTTTATACTTTAGTACTAAACATCTCTTTGACTTTATACTTTAGTACTAAACATCTCTTTGACTTTATACTTTAGTACTAAACATCTCTTTGACTTTATACTTTAGTACTAAACATCTCGTTGACTTTATACTTTAGGACTAAACATCCCTTTGACTTTATAGTCAACGAACTGTTGAGTCGATCAGACAAACGAATTTATAAATAATTATATCCATTGTCCATTTATATTCTAAAAGAAATAGCACATTCTTGTTTGAACCTTGAAGACAGTTTTTTTTCGTTCACAAAAAATCACAACTTCGTTTTGTCTATTCCACATTATCTCCACTGAATATTTCAATAAGTTTTCAACTAAGTAAATCAATAAACGTTATAGTTACAAGGAATATGTTAAAAATAATTACAAGGAATATGGTAATAATAATTGACATAAAAGCGAGAAGATTATAACAAATGTAATTTTTAACTAAGTAGTTATCGTCTTTAGCGAGCTGGCTCGTCATAAATCTCTTGGATAATCTTTTAGTTTTTCAAATTATAATATAAACTTGGTACTTATAGTTTTTCAGGACTGACTATTATATTATTAACAATATTTAATTATACAATAATACAATAATGAAGTTTGGAGTAAAAGAAAAAAAAAACCATAAATGTAACAATGTCATGAGTACACTCAATATTATAATGAGATTTTAAAAGTAAAAATGATGTAAGGCTATTTAAAGTAAAAGAATAACAAGTTTGCAATTAAATATAATCAAAATTCGGATGAGAATTAAAAATTATGTAATATTTGTAATGATATTCGGTGTAAAAGTGACAAGTTTACAATTATAATGAAATTTCGAGTGGTGTAAAAAAAAAAAAGATTATGCAATATTTAGAGTGAAAGTGGTACGCAATAAGAGTGAAGTTGTTAAAAGTTAAAATGTAGGTATTATTAAAGTTATTTAATATGTGTAGGGTAATTTGACTGAGAGGGTTTTGCCTTTATAGAGGAAGGCAAGTGCAGATTGGTCCTTTACTGGTAAAGAAATGGAAGAGATTGCTTGGAGGTCCAGGATACCGAACACATGGTCATCTCATTACCTCTTAACTCAACCTGGTCCTTGTAAGACTTCTGTACCTTCACTTTCTTTACTCCTTACCACACATCCTGTATCCGTCACATAAACCTAACTCTGATTCCAAACATTCAACAACTTGTAAACTACCTACAAGTAATATAAACGATAGGAAAAGATCTGCAAATTTTTGTGGCTCATAGCTTCCTCATGTTCTACCACAGCTTGTAATAGAACATGTGATTGAACCATGTGATTCACAGAATATATCACATGAGTGTAAAATACAAAGATCTGCCAGTTTGAGTGCCTCATAGCTTCCTCATGTTCTACCACAGTCTGTAATAGAACATGTGATTGAACCGTGTGATTCACAGAATATATCACATGAGTGTAAAATACAAAGATCTGCCAGTTTGAATGGCTCATAGCTTCCTCATGTTCTACCACAGTCTGTAATAGAACATGTGATTGAACCGTGTGATTCACAGAACATATCACATGAGTGTGAAATACAAAGATCTGCCAGTTTGAGTGGCTCATAGTTTCCTCATGTACTACCACAGTCTGTAATAGAGTATGTGATTGAACCATGTGATTCACACAACATATCATATGAGTTTAAAATACAAAGATCTGCCAGTTTAAGTGGCTCATAGCTTCTTCATGTTCAACCATAGCCTGTATAAAACATGTGATTCACAGAATATATCACAAGAGTGTAAAATACAAAGATCTGCCAGTTTGAGTGTTTCAAAGTTTCCTCATGTTCTTCCTCAGCCTGTAATAGAACATGTGATTCACAGAACATATCACATGAGTGTAAAATACAATTAAATTTCAAAATATCAGTGTTACCAAAACACCAAAAAAGCAAATTATTATTTATTTATTTATTTATTTATTTATTTTTTTTTTTAAGTAACTAAAAAGTTTTTAAATCTTAATATAAGTTTAAATAGTGTGCCAATTTGTGTGGCACTTAGAGCTGGTTAACTTCCTCGTGTCCAATTATTGAACGAATTGCACATGAGTGTAAATGTAAAATAATATTACTCAACTGGGAAATAAAGATGATGTTGAAGTCAAATTGAGGATTATTACCGCAAGTTAGAATGTTATTAAATTAAAAGGTACTTACCGTCTACACTTGCATGATCTAAGGATCACTGGACCGGTTTCGGCTATAGGCTATCATTAGCAAAAGAATATAGATCTTCTAGAGTCGAAATGAACTGAATGAACGTAGTGTCTAGATGAAAGAGTTCTACATGAGTCTAGATCTAGATTACACTCTCTCATATAGACCCTATAATCGTCAGCTGATGATGGCGTCTAGCCGAAACCAGTCCAGTGATCCTCAGATCAAGCAAATCTCGATGGTAAGTACTTCTTCATTTAAAGATGATGCTATTTGGACTTGTTTCGATATATTGACAGTAAAAATTGACTAGCTGATTGATAAAATAAGCTGACAGTTAAAAGATACTAGCCGATTGATAAAATAAGCTGAGAGTTAAAAGATTCTAGCCAATTGATAAAATAAGCTGAGAGTTAAAAGATTCTAGCCAATTGATAAAATAAGCTGAGAGTTAAAAGATACTAGTCGATTGATAAAATAAGCTGACAATTAAAAGATACTAGCTGATTGATAAAGATAAAATAAGCTGAGAGTTAAAAGATACTAGCCGATTGATAAAATAAGCTGAGAGTTAAATTGATAAACTAGTTATTAAAATTAGCTGAAATTGATCATTTTTTTGAGTCAAAACATTAATGTTGAGCATTAATAAAGCTTCCAGTAATTAAATTTTTAAATAAAGTTATTAAGTTGTTTTATGGCACAGCTTTGAATTTTCAAGAACTTTCTACCACCTATCCTTAATCTTGCATCCTTAAATTTACAAAAAGTCCACAAAAAAACTGGATTTATAAATATAAAAATAAACATGATTTAATCTCAAATATATTGTAGAATCATCGTATTAAATTCTGGAAGTGTTCTTGTACCAATTTTGTTTCCCATAGTATCAATGCTTAACTACCGTTAGAAATGACTGGTTAACCCTTTTGGTATAATAAAAACAACCGCAAGAATTCGGGTTGGTAAAAAAAACACGAATATTTTAGGAGCCAGACCACTGAAATTTAAACCATATAATAACTCTGATTAATTATCTCTTAATCAAAAGATAATGCTCAGATGCTGACTAAGCATATCTTAAAAGAGATATAAGCTTCACTTTTACTTTCTCATACGGTGGATACGGAAAGATACACTGGAAATATAATAAGTAGAGAAAGTAGTAATGCCATAGCAAAACTTTGATTTTGTGATATTTACACGTTAAAGGTACACGATTGGAGTAAAAAGAAAAAATCACAGGGAAGTACTTTCATTAAGCAAGTACTTCATAGGGCACTTTCGTATATTATTCGGCATATACATTTTTTTGGGTGAAATTTTGGCACTAAAAACGCATAATTGGCAAAAAAAAAAAAGAAGCACATTAGTCATATAATATAGCAATATTTGTAATCTACTCTTCAGCAGCTTTCATTAGATACCCATCTCGATATAATTAAAAAATATATATAAAAATTAAGTTATGCACATTTTTGCGCATTACGCATGTGCATGTTAAATGCTTAACTTCTATATATTATTCCTATAAGTAGGTCGAAAAGTTACACCAGAATTTTAAATTTTACATCTCTAGCGTGAACGGTTCTAGGGATATGAACCAAAGTACGACGGACATACAGACACACCACCCTCGGCATAAGGGTTTCGAGGCTGATCCCTAAAACTACGAAACCCTAATAGGGGATTTTTTAAAGATCTAGAATGGGGTCGTATAGTAGACCAAGTGAACCTAAACAACTGATTTTTTCAATAAAATTTTGTATACACAATCAATGGAAGCTGCAAATTTTGTTTCGCTGATGCTTCAGAAAGAGCAATGCATAGAGCCATATGAAAGTTGAAACCAAACTGAAACATCCAGTCTTGCCGTATGCACTAAAATGGGAATGACTAAATTGCATTGCTATCACTCTGATGGACAAAGTTTTGATCCATTTGCAATCGTAAAGGGACTCTTAAGACAATTTCCCGTGTTGCAAATTTCGGCGGTGGCGGTAGACGAAGGGCCTAACAATGCTAACAAAATAAGCAGTTGAGTTTGATTAACAATAATTTTTTTGCAATTTGATAGAAAATAGATTTTGACTTATGAGAAATTTAGTAATTTCCATCATCAAATATTGTTTTACTATGACAATGATGGAGGAAATAGAAGAAAAGTTATTCTTTCCCAAAAAAAATCCAGTTTAAAACCTTAAGATATATTAGAAGGTATAAATACGTGAACGAAAGCAGGTAGAAAGGTCAACTCTCCTCCGAAATATAATCTCCTTTAGAACATGTAATTATTCTTAGGTTCAGGGGGAAAAAAGTTCTTTTTTTTTTTTTTTTTTTTTTTTTTTTTTTTGCTTTGCTCACTTTTTAAAAAAGAAAGGGAAACGAAGTAGTTGATACTTTCCTTTGACCTTCACTTTGAAGATCATCGGGACTTGTTTCTAAGACACGACGCAATGGTTCCCAGACCACGATCAGTGGAACAATCCAAGGGAACTTAGGGATGGTTCACTTCAACTAAAGAATAAGCGTCCATTACAACTCTCAAGATGAGATTCAAATGGAAAATATAGCTTGTAAACACGAATGCTTTCAGTCACAAGCTAGAAGAATAGTAAAAATAATAATCGTAGAAATTATTAATACAACTGCTTGGGAAAGGTCCAGCTTAAAGAAACTAGGCCGATTAAAATCTTCAAAGAGAACACGACAATGTTTTTACATTTTCATTAATAGTTATTTGTGCATCTAGGGCGCAAAGTGGCACTTTCCATTAAGCTCGAGTTGCACATTAAATTTTTCCTACAGTTACCTAGTATTTAACCTTTAAATAACATATAAAATAATAGAGTGTTCATCAAAATGTAAAAGGTTTTACAATATCAACTGAACCAGCTGTTCTGTTTATAGCCAGTGTTGCCTCTTTNATTCAATAAAAATTTAACGTGGCTTCCACGAATGGTAGGGCAGTCATAGTCTTAATCATAAATATGTTTGAGGTGGTCCGCAGATATGATATCCGTGTCGATGAAGAATAATATGGACATTTCGCTAGCACTCCTGGAAACATCATTAAGGGGTGTTGATTATCATGATATAAACTTCGAAGGAAAAGCTGTAACTACAACATGAACGCATCTATAGTTTTATACTTTAATATTTTTATATTTGATATATATTGTTTGAATCATGTAGTTAGTTAAAAAATAATCAGTAGTCATTGTTATTATTATTATAATTTGAATTATTTAATCTTTGTTTAGATGTAGGTTGTTTACGTTCGTAAGTTGGAACACTGGAGTGCGGTAAAGTAGTAAGTGCAAGAATCTGCTGTTTACTATTTACTATCACTACTATTTTGAGTGTGATAACAACCACTTTATCGGTCAACTGTAGGAAAAATACTGAAGATACTTGATAATCCGAAATAATATTTATCGGCAGTTCAGTTTTTTTAAAACACAAGTTATAGACAAAAATACACTAAAATATTTATTCATCTATGAAATGAAAATATACAAAAATAACCAATTTTCTCTTGTCTATTTATAAAACCTGTTAAATTAAAAAGAAACTTGAACGGAGTAGAAACAAAAAGTACAAGAAATAAGTATGAAGAAAGTAAAAACAACATGGAGGTGGTTTGTTGAAAGATATCACTTTTTCCCAAGTATCACATTTCCTTGTTATTATAACCTTTAAGAGAAAAGAACCTCAATGGAGGTTAAAAAAAGCAAAGGTAGAAAGGTTATATTGAGTATCAGTCACGTCTAAACCGAGTACTACCCTCCTTTTATACGTGATCAAAATTTAATACTGGAAATGGTAACATTGATAGAGCTCTCTTTACTTTTATTTGTATACTTCAAAAAACTCTTTAAAGAATTTTTTTTTTTTTCGATAAACATTTAGTGATTTATCGAAGATGTTTAAAACCAAGAAGCGAAGGTTTCATTCCAGATGTTAAAAATGATATTTTTTTCAACATTTTTATTTTGTTTTATACTATTTGATAGTGTAATAACTATAAAGGGAAAACTTATTTCTATTCTTTACTTACCTGAATATTATCTTTCTTGTGATATTACACGAAAAAACTGCTTTGTTATTATTGTTACTGCAGGGTGTAGACCTTAAAATGGGATAGAGTAAAATCTTATCGGAAAACTAGCGGCCAAACAATGAACTATTTTATAGGTTAGAATATTATAACTATAGTTACAATTGTGACAATACTTATTCAGTTGATCGTTAGGTTCTGAAATAATGTATCATTGGTTAAATAATTCTTTGGTTGGTCATTAATAAAAATAAAGTCATAAATAAGGTCTTTAATTATTATACGTCAGGTTCCTAACTATATGTTAGTAAAAGCAGTCTAGATTTTTGTAGAAACGCGATATCATCTAAAATTGTTCAAAATATGATTATATTCTTATAAAAAATATAAAACCTAGTGGCCAAACATATGAGAATCGAGCAACTGAAAAAAAAACCTTCTATTATTATAGAAAAACTACATTAAAACTTCTAACAAAGCGTTCAATCAAAAGCTGGTAAGGTGTATTTGAATCTTTATTTAGATCTTTAGGTAGAGAATTAGCAAGGTCAGCTTTTAAAAATGAAATTTTGAAGTAAACAAGAAATGTACAGGACAATATGAACCCCTTTTACCCAAATCTCAACAGAAATTGAACACGTTAAAAGTCCTGAAAATTGATGAAATAGGAGGGCTAGTCAATGGTATCCTGGTAAAATTCAGAGAATTGGCGGGGAAAAAGTAATAATGAGATGCCAGAAGTACTCTTGAAAGAGAAGTTCAGCGACAAAAAGACAAAAATATTTTAGATATATGTTACATTTGAATACATCGATTATAAAACATACCTCGAATATAAGGCGAATCGTATTGTATCCCGATTTGACGAATTGTATCCCAATTTTC
Organism: Gerris buenoi; assembly: GCA_001010745.2. Classification (NCBI taxonomy): domain Eukaryota; kingdom Metazoa; phylum Arthropoda; class Insecta; order Hemiptera; family Gerridae; genus Gerris; species Gerris buenoi. Next base: position 188,919 of record KZ651806.1, read on the forward strand.
TTGATGCAAAAACATTCAGCCTTGTTAACTTAAAACCATGCATCTATCTCGAGTAAACTAAACCTAAGTTTTAAAAAAGTTAAATTTAACAATGTATGAAAACGAAACCTTAAAATCTTTAGTCTATGAAACCTTAAAATTATTACGGTTGAACTAAAAAGTTAACATTGAGTGGTATTTGCTTGCAAGCTCGCAAAGCAGTAAATCAAATTGCCGGATAACTCAACGAATTCATTAATCTACCAGTAATGACACGAGAGATCGATATCATCCTTATCTGCAGAACTCACTAAGCACATTCTCTCTCAGCATATTGTACTTTACAGCTTTTCNGTTTGTTGAAAGATATCACTTTTTCCCAAGTATCACATTTCCTTGTTATTATAACCTTTAAGAGAAAAGAACCTCAATGGAGGTTAAAAAAAGCAAAGGTAGAAAGGTTATATTGAGTATCAGTCACGTCTAAACCGAGTACTACCCTCCTTTTATACGTGATCAAAATTTAATACTGGAAATGGTAACATTGATGGAGCTCTCTTTACTTTTATTTGTATACTTCAAAAAACTCTTTAAAGAATTTTTTTTTTTTTTCGATAAACATTTAGTGATTTATCGAAGATGTTTAAAACCAAGAAGCGAAGGTTTCATTCCAGATGTTAAAAATGATATTTTCTTCAACATTTTTATTTTGTTTTATACTATTTGATAGTGTAATAACTATAAAGGGAAAACTTATTTCTATTCTTTACTTACCTGAATATTATCTTTCTTGTGATATTACACGAAAAAACTGCTTTGTTATTATTGTTACTGCAGGGTGTAGACCTTAAAATGGGATAGAGTAAAATCTTATCGGAAAATTAGCGGCCAAACAATAAACTATTGTATAGGTTAGAATATTATAGCTATAGTTACAATTGTGACAATACTTATTTAGTTGATCGTTAGGTTCTGAAATAATGATAATGTATCAGCGCAATTCATTGGTTGGTCATTGGTCCTTATTAAAAATAAAGACATAAATAAGGTCTAAAAAATAAAGTAATCTAAATAAAGTAGTCTAAATAAAGTCATAAGTAAGGTCTTTAATTATTATATGTTGGGTTCCTTACTATGTTAGTAAAAGCAGTCCAGATTGTTGTAGTAACGTGTGATCTAAAATTGTTCAAAATATTAATATATTCTTTTAAACAATTTAAAACCTAGTGGCCAAACAAAAGAGAATCGAGCAACTAAAAAAAACCTACTATTATTTAAGAAAACTACTTACAAACTTCTAACCAAGTGTATTCAATCAAATGCTGTGACTAAAATAATTGAGAACCTACCCGGCCAAATAATGTTTGTACAGAAATCATGTATGTTCTTAACACACGTTACTACAACAATCTAGACTGCTTTTTCTAACATAGTAAGGAACCTAACATAATATAATTTAAGACCTTATTTGTGACTTTATTTTTAATAAGGACCAACCAATGAATTGCGCTGATAAATTATTTCAGAACACAACGATCAACTGAATAACTACTGATACTATAATAATTGATAACCTAATGTTTAACTGAATAACTAGCGTTACTATAATAATTGAATACATATTAAAATATGAAGAGTTAGAAGATATAATTATGACATTTTTAAAGAATAGTTTCTTCACGTAAAAATAAATTTAATCCAAATTGATTATATACATTATTAAATGGAATATAAGACGCCCTCAATATAAGACGCATCCTGATTTTTTAACCAAAATTTTGGAAAAAACATTATTCATCGAATACAAGATGCAGCCTGATTCAAAGGGAAAATCTTCCGTTCTCTTTTTAAACTACTTGTTCAGACTAGTATGGATATTGTTAGAACATTGAATCTTTATTTAGATGTAAGGTTCATTTGAATCTTTATTTAGATGTAAGGTGCATTTGAATCTTTATTTCGATGTAAAGTACATTTGAGTCTTTATTTATATATAAGGTGCATTTAAATCTTTAATTAGATGTAAGGTGCATTTGAATCTTTATTTCGATGTAAAGTACATTTGAATATTTATTTAGATGTAAAGTGCATTTGAATCTTTATTTCGATGTAAGGTGCATTTGGATCTTTATTTAGATGAAAGGTACATTTGAATTTTTATTTAGATGTAGATGTAGACAGACGCATTGCTGGCAGAGAATAAAAATTTGAAGCTAACAAGAAATGCAATGGACAATAAGAACCCCTTTTACCCCCACATCTCATCAGAAATTGAACTCGTTAAGTCCTGAAAATTGATGAAATAGGGCTAGTCAATGATATCCCGGCAAAATTCAGGGTAAAATCAGAGAATTGGGGGGAAAAAGTAAAAACGAGATGGCAGTAGTACTCTTGAAAGAGAAGTTCGTAGAAAAAAAGGCTGTTAGATATGTTACATTTGGATACATCGATTATAACAAACACCTCGAACATAAGACAATCCGAATTTTCTTGATGCAATTACATTCAGTCTTGTTTCCTTAAATCCATGGATCTATCTCGAGTATACTAAATTTAAATTAAAAAAATAGTTAAATTTAATAATGTATGAAAACGGCACCTTAAAACCTTCTGTCTATGAAACCTTAAAAGTATTACGGTTGAACATTGAGTGGTATTTACTTGCAAGCTCGCAAAGCAGTAAATCAAATTGCCGGATAACTCAACGAATTCATTAATCTGCCCCTAATNTTGCCCAGACTCGCTGAGAAAGGCCTTTCACCTCAAAAACCCAACCTCGTGGTCATCTTATAAAAAGTTAGAAGGAGTCACAATATTATTCCCTTTCCTTTTTCAACTTTAATAAATGCCTCCTGTTTGTCTACTTCTCTCTCTTTCTCTCGGAGCTACTTTCTTCGCTGACTTAAGAAAATCTCATTCACCTTACGACTTCGCAACAAAAAAAAACCAACCGTCCAGCGGGATCTTTGACCTATAACGTTTTCAAAAAAAGGCTACGAGGTTGGCACGTCTCGAAACATCAGAAGACAAATGAGAAAAAAATATACTTTTTTTTTCTAAACAGTAATTTCAATAACAGTTTTTCAAGACGTGATGCTCTAGCATTAGTATGAATAATTGCTTAAGTTTAGAGAAAATACTTATAATTGATACGACTTTAATAATATCTTTGATAAAAATTCCTTTAACAGCGCGTAACATTAAAAATTTATCTAGGCAACTTCTAATGCAAATGGAAAGTACTTACAATGAATCAATTCTGTTCTACTTATTGAAAATAAAATAGGATGTTGGTTTGCATATTTAATTAAAGCATCTTTAGTTATAAGCTAAGTAATGCGTAGAAGAGAGACTTGATGTCTTTAAATGAAAGTAATAAACTAAAAAAACTTCAATTCTATCCTTTCCCGTAGAAATTATTTGATATTGATATTCCCTATCCTTCATTTGCAAACGGAAATGATCTCCACACCGAAATTTTACCTATAATGACGTATAATGGAATGCCCATTGGAATAGATTGCATTTAAAACAAAATTGTGCAAATTGTAAACCTTTAAAATTCTTTATAATCGAAATCAAAGAAGTAGAGCAAAATAGATCGCAGATAAGTTAGCTTTAAGTAAATTAAATTTTGAGGATCTATCAGCTTACCTTATAACTTTATCATGTAATATAGATATGTTGTTGTTTTCTTTATTATGACCAATGAGCACATATGAAGCAAAAATTGAAGAGGGAAATCTAAACCAATATATTCCACATGAAATTAACATACGTAATATCATGGGAAAATATAAATAATTTAGGTATTTCCAAAATTTATTTCTGCAACCAGATATATAGAGAAAATAGATGAGAATTGGTAACCATAAAGTTCATCACAACACATTAAGCGAAAAATGCGATTGAACTTATAAGATTTAGAGATCCCAATAATTTTCTCCAACCTCAGCCGAATTTATCATAATGATTTTTCTTTTCCAATAAAAAAATGTAGTAAAAACAAAAAGTAAAAAAAGTTTTTGAAACGTATNGTGCATTTGAATCTTTATTTCGATGTAAGGTGCATTTGGATCTTTATTTAGATGAAAGGTACATTTGAATTTTTATTTAGATGTAGATGTAGACAGACGCATTGCTGGCAGAGAATAAAAATTTGAAGCTAACAAGAAATGCAATGGACAATAAGAACCCCTTTTACCCCCACATCTCATCAGAAATTGAACTCGTTAAGTCCTGAAAATTGATGAAATAGGGCTAGTCAATGATATCCCGGCAAAATTCAGGGTAAAATCAGAGAATTGGGGGGAAAAAGTAAAAACGAGATGGCAGTAGTACTCTTGAAAGAGAAGTTCGTAGAAAAAAAGGCTGTTAGATATGTTACATTTGGATACATCGATTATAACAAACACCTCGAACATAAGACAATCCGAATTTTCTTGATGCAATTACATTCAGTCTTGTTTCCTTAAATCCATGGATCTATCTCGAGTATACTAAATTTAAATTAAAAAAATAGTTAAATTTAATAATGTATGAAAACGGCACCTTAAAACCTTCTGTCTATGAAACCTTAAAAGTATTACGGTTGAACATTGAGTGGTATTTACTTGCAAGCTCGCAAAGCAGTAAATCAAATTGCCGGATAACTCAACGAATTCATTAATCTGCCCCTAATGACACGAGAGATCGATATCATCCTTATCTGCAGAACTCACTAAGCACATTCTCTCTCAGCATATTGTACTTTACAGCTTTTCCTTCCAATATGGAACACCAACTAATAATTCTCTTCAACTTAAAGCTTAAAAAGCTAGGCTAAGAAATAAATTCCTCTTCATTACCTCCTATCCTAAGCAGGTGTAAAGGAGGATCAGTGCTTTAAAAAAAAAAAAAAAAAAAAAAAAAAAAAAAAAAAAAAAAAAAAAAAAAA
>KZ651806.1:196262-214991 GCA_001010745.2 Gerris buenoi
GGATAAAAAAAACCTGTTTAGGTATACAGCGGTTTCTACGATTTGGTTACAGTTTTATATTTTTTTATAAAATAAAGTATTGGTGCTTGTTGGAGGCTTTGTTTCTACAGCAAATGTTTAAACTTCTGCAACTTTATTAAATATTTACTGGGTCAGTGCCGCGCCGCGCCGTTCCAACTTTTTGATTATTTTTATCGAGGTATTTTTTCTTAATTTGGTCTTTTCTTTGCGAGGAAGCTATGTGCCACATTAATTGGCAGAGTATTTTTTAAATAAAAAACAACGTTACCTCTGGAATTTTGCATAAAGGTTAAGGAGTTTTTTACATGTTATTTCTCTTAATTTGTGTAAGCCATCCTGAGTTTGTATGCCAAATCGACAAATCAATTTTTACTCTCCATTCGGAGACCCTAATCCAAACTAAAAGAATAAAAATATTAAAAAAAAAAATAATAATATTTTATAAAATTGTGGACGATTTTGACTTTTTAATTGGTAAAGGTCTTTTTGGTAAAGGAAATCTTTGTAATAATATAGGAAAAATCTAGTTTCCGACATAATAGCGCACAAAAAAGTTTTTAAAAGATGTATGGGAACAATTTTCTCCCGTTGATCTCCATTGAAGTTGACTCACCTCTCACTTATTTATTTTATTAATTTAACTCAATTTCTTCCGATATCGGCGCTGATGAAGGCTTATGAGCTTTTTTGTTAAGATAAACACATTCCAATTAACGTGGACAGACAAATGTCATTCTTTTAAACTGATTTCACGTCTAATTCTTTTTTTGTAGTAAATTTGGTGTAATAAATAATAATAAATACAATAAATAAATAAATTCGGTACTTCTTAGATTGTTGCTCTTATGTTTTTTTTTTAATGATAATTCCTTTGTCTAAATAACTATTAATAAACGGGTATGTTTAGTCCAGTGTACTTTAGAACAAAGGAATATCACACTTCTGCATTTATAAAGAGAGTAACAGCTAAAAGAAGAGTCTAAAATTCATATTTTCTATTGTATTAGTGCTATAATAGGTGAACTGCGGATGGAATTTTTAATGATGCATATTGAATCAAATATCGAGGCTAGACATTTAACATAACATTTAAGTTCTATGAGAATCCAGCAATTTAGCAAGATACCTGCATTACTTAGAGTGAAGGTTATCTTTATGTCTTTTGCTTTGAAGTCCAACAAAGAAAGCGGATTTTGAATGGAAAATTAAGACAACAGGTATTTATTTTTTACACTACATATTAAAAATTTAAAGGATGTTGAACCTTCCCCACAAAAAAAATGTCAAAATCTTGTTTCTTTTCCACTCCCCCCAAAAAAGATATCGGCTGTGGTCCGGTTTTTTTGGGGGTGTTTTTTTGGACTAAGGAGTGTCAGGATACAGCTTGGTAAGCCAGTCCCTCAGGTTCCTAACGTTTCACTTGAAGAAGGGAATCTCTTGTAGACTCGAAATTATAAATACTTTATAAATGCTCAACCGTTTATACTTATTTTAGTTTTTTTTTAAATAAAAAACAACGTTACCTCTGGAATTTTGCATAAAGGTTAAGGAGTTTTTTTCATGTAATTTTTCTTAATTTGTGTAAGCCTGAGTTTGTATGCCAAATCGACAAATCAATTTTTACTCTCCATTTGGAGACCCTACTCCAAACTAAAAGATTAAAAATGTTAAATAATAATATTTCATAAAATTGTTGAGGATTTTGACTTTTTAATCGGTAAAGGTCTTTTTGGTAAAGGAAATCTTTTTAATAATATAGGAAAACTCTAGTTTCCGACATAATAGCACACAAAAAAGTTTTTAAAAGATGTGTGGGAACAATTTTCTCACGTTCATATAATATTTGTAGTATATAATAAATACGTTACTTCTTTAGGTTTTTACTCTTATGTTTTTTTTATATAAATGGATATAATTATTTAACCAACTTTTTCAATCAGGGAATAATGACTTTCTTTACTCCCTAGCTGAATCAATAACTATTGAGGTGGTCCGCAGATGATATTCGTGTCGATGAGGAATAATAAAGACTGAACAACTATTAAGAAAAAGGTTTGATTAGGTTTAGTCCAGTGTACTTTAGGATAAAGGAATATCACACTTCTGCTTTTATAAGGAGAGTAACAGTCTAAAGAAGAGTCTTAAATTCATATTTTCTATTGCATTAGTGCTTAGGTGAACTGCGGATGGACTTTTTAATGATCATATTGAACCAAATATCGAGGCTAAACATTTACTTTATGAGAATCCAGCAATATATTAAGATGCCTGCATTACTTAGAGTGAAGGTTATCTTTATGTCTTTTGCGCTTTGAAGTCCAACGAACAACCCTAACAAAGAAAGCGGATTTTGAATGGAAAATTAAGACAACAGGTATTTATTTTTTACACTACATATTAAAAATTTAAAGGATGTTGAACCTTCCCCACAAAAAAAATGTCAAAATCTTGTTTCTTTTCCACTCCCCCCAAAAAAGATATCGGCTGTGGTCCGGTTTTTTTGGGGGTGTTTTTTTGGACTAAGGAGTGTCAGGATACAGCTTGGTAAGCCAGTCCCTCAGGTTCCTAACGTTTCACTTGAAGAAGGGAATCTCTTGTAGACTCGAAATCTCAAAGAACCCTGAACCTGGAACGAGTGAAAGTGACTCGGCCGACTACTTCAAGACTTAAGGGAGAGGCTAGTCCGGAGAGATGGAGGCTTGGTCAAGATGTGGACTCAAGTCCGAAGCTTGTCGGTGTTCCAAGGCGATATCCTCCCAACAGGTTGCCCAGACTCGCTGAGAAAGGCCTTTCACCTCAAAAACCCAACCTCGTGGTCATCTTATAAAAAGTTAGAAGGAGTCACAATATTATTCCCTTTCCTTTTTCAACTTTAATAAATGCCTCCTGTTTGTCTACTTCTCTCTCTTTCTCTCGGAGCTACTTTCTTCGCTGACTTAAGAAAATCTCATTCACCTTACGACTTCGCAACAAAAAAAAACCAACCGTCCAGCGGGATCTTTGACCTATAACGTTTTCAAAAAAAGGCTACGAGGTTGGCACGTCTCGAAACATCAGAAGACAAATGAGAAAAAAATATACTTTTTTTTTCTAAACAGTAATTTCAATAACAGTTTTTCAAGACGTGATGCTCTAGCATTAGTATGAATAATTGCTTAAGTTTAGAGAAAATACTTATAATTGATACGACTTTAATAATATCTTTGATAAAAATTCCTTTAACAGCGCGTAACATTAAAAATTTATCTAGGCAACTTCTAATGCAAATGGAAAGTACTTACAATGAATCAATTCTGTTCTACTTATTGAAAATAAAATAGGATGTTGGTTTGCATATTTAATTAAAGCATCTTTAGTTATAAGCTAAGTAATGCGTAGAAGAGAGACTTGATGTCTTTAAATGAAAGTAATAAACTAATTAAAGCTGTAATTAAAACTAATGAGCTTTCTATAAAAGGTATTCAAAAAGTCGCCACACATAAAACAATCATTATCTTCAAAGTTTCTAAATAATGGGAGTCTTCAGCCAGATAAAGGTATGATGTATAATCAAAAAATGTTGAATATATAATTGACCAACAGCTTGAGGAACCAAAGGGCATATACAACTTTACGCGTAATGGATCGCACGGGGTTAGTATGCCACTCTATCAGATGTATAAACATTACATTTAACATTTGCAACCAGATTGTAAATGTTTAATCCCGTAGTTAGTTCGAAAATAATTGGTAGTTATCATTTGGATTATTAAATCTTTATTTAGATTAAAGTTCTTTTATTAGTTTGTCAGGTTTGCTAATCCTAGCCAAGCATTGTACGTTTTATTCCATTAAACACTTAAAAAACACGTCCATCACTTATTCATCCCATTTTATGCCTTTTTAGTAGTCTATCCTTAGTACCTTTAATATTTTAAAACTATTTAATCATATCTGTGAATTGCCAATCATTGTCATCCCTTTTTATATGCCTCTTATCTTCATCTATTTATCAGCTGTTATACCTTTATCATTATTTATGCTATCTTGCGATATCTTATATTCATAAACCAATACACTGTTATTCCCTATCATTTGTAATTCATTTCCAATAAATATACAGTCCACCTATTTTGTAACTTTCTACTGTAATTATTGTTATTATTACCTTTAGAACTTAATTGTTTATTTTACTTATTAATAGTCAATAATAGATTGCAGATTTAAAACGTGGATGATCACAAATCATAACATGATAAACTTTTTAGCCGAAGAAGAGGTGACGTATCGCTTATAGCCCACACCAGGTATCAATGTTGCGCGTCTTCGTTGCGGGGCTGAAAAGGGCAAAATGGGTCCAGGTGTTGACAAAGCTTAAGCTTAAGAATGATAAAGAAAGAGAGGGGGAAAGGATGCGGCAGAAGAAACAGGAAATTCGCTAGCAGACGTAAAAGCGATGACCCGAAAACTAAATCCGATTAACCATTTTCATAAAAATTTAAGACAAGAAATTTCAGAGGAATTCACAATTATTATGGCTAGTTTTTAAAAACGTCTTTAAATTAAAACACAAATACTTTGTAGTCACCGCCAAAAAAAAATCCGGACCACTTTCTCTTCAAAGTGAAGTTAGAGGTTAATAACACCACTTAAAATAAATTAAAAAATTGTTGAGCAAGAACTTTATAATATACTTAGTATAAAATGTTAAGAATTTTTTTTCAGACGGTTCAAAGAACTGGAAGAAACTAATCCAGAAATTAACTGCAGTGAGCAATTACGTGATTATAGTGAACTAGAATGGATTTTTTCTTTGTTGTACCTGTACCCCACACGCCCACACTTTTTTCGTAGTGCATTAATGCACAACTTAGTAGTGCTAGGTTAGTTGAACGACTACGTTACGGTAATCTACTAACTAATAGCTGACCACACAGGAGGTAATTTGTAACCAATCAAAGCTGCAAAGAAAGAACCCATGTAAACCAGAACACTTTGTAAGTACCTGCTACACTATGGGTAATGGGTAATTCCACGAATTAACTTTAACTGTTTTTGATTCTGCTTTTTCTCTTCTATCCTCTCTTTTTCTTTTTACTTTCACATATAAGTATTACTAGCTGGATACCCGTGCTTCGCTACGGAGTGTTATTTTAATTTGATAAGTTCATAAACTACCATCAAGAAACATTTATATTATTTTACAATGCGAGAATATCTAGGTTCTATCCTCCCACTCATTTCTATACCCCCTCCTCTATGATAAGATAATCAAAACTGTACTCTTAAAAATCTTTTCAACGATATGCATCATAAAGGGTATTCATTACTTTAACCCCGTACGCATTACATATACCCCGTACCCCTGTGTATCAAAATTTATTTTTCGAATATTCTTGTAGACAGTGATTTTCCCCTTGCATTGAAGGCCAAGTGCATGTGAATATTTTCATGGAGATCGAACTAAAACTGTAGATTTGAATAAAGAACATATACACACAAATACACACACACACACACACTTTGACTTAATCCAATTGGTAAACCATTTATCAGCAGTTACTAATTTCATAAAAGGAAGCTAACTTCTAAATTTCAAGGTTCTAGTGCAATTGGTTCTGGAGATATCGTCTTGTCGAATTTTGTATATAAATGGCCGCCATCTTGAATCAAGACGGCGGATTTTAAAAATATTTCATAGCCAGCAACTAGGGGGTAAAAAGAACACACCTACAAAATTGCATGGTCATAGCTCCAGTGGTTTCAAAACTAGTCTCCGATTTAAAAAAAAATCCAAGCCAGAAATCAGAAAAAATGTTTAGTTTCGTGTCTGTCTGTCGGTCTGCCGCTCAATTTTTGCGAACCAACTTATCTTAAAAATTACTTGTCTGAATTTAAAGACATATGGATGGTAGGTCAATATTACCTAGCTTATATTGTTGGTCCTATATATGTTTCAATCTTTTGCACCCATTTGGTTCTCTTCCACATGTACTCAAACATACATTTTTATGAAATATGGATGGTTCGTTGAAAGTAGCTTGCAGATAGCACCAAATTAATTTCAACCGTCTGCGCTCTTTAAATTTTAATTTGATAACTCAAAGGAGGATGCGAGTAAGCTATGTTCCACACCAGTTGGCAGTCTATTTAATAAACCAAATTTGTGTGTTATTATCCAAGTACAAATTAATTAAAATTATGATAACGAATTTAAAAAAAAAGAAGAGGGTTTTTGTTTGGAATAAAAGTCCTTTTTTAAAAAAATGATTCTTTTAATACATCAAAGCTTTCGCTCAGGGAACCTGAGCTTCTTCAGTGATAATCTACAAAATAATGGATGAATATATTAATAAACAGCAAATTAACAAAAAGGAACGAGAAAACAGAAAATTACTTACAAAAACGTGTGAAACATAAGTTCTTACCAAATGAAGTATTTATAAAATAAGATATTTAAATTGAATTGAAAAGTTTTTAGGTAGAGGTTTAAATATAAAAATAATCAAGGAAAAACTAAAGAACTTGCACATAATGTCCGGACTGTTCGGAAGGGAGTGGACAAGTGAGAGGAAATGAAGGTATGAGACAAATAAGGAGGCCAGAAACATATGTTGAGGATTTTTTAAGGGATCTTCATGAAGAAAAAATAAAGTAATNTATATATATATATATACACAAATATACACACACACTCATACGTTGACTTAATCCGATTGGTAAACCATTTATCAAAAGTTACTAATTTCATAAAAGGAACTTCTAAATTTCAAGGTTCTAGTATTCTAGTGCAATTGGTTTCGGAGATACCGTCTTGTCAAATTTTGTATATAAATGGCCACCCTCTTGGATCAATATGGTGGATTTTAAAAAGATTTCTAAGCGAGCAACTAGGGGGTAAAAAGAACACACCTACAAAATTGCATGGTCATAGCTCCAGTGGTTTCAGAACTAGTCTCCGATTTCAAAAAAATCCAAGACAGAAATCAGTTTCAGACATCAGAAAAAATGTTTGGTTTCGTGTCTGTCTGTCGGTCTGCCGCAGTATATTTAATAAACCAAATTTGTGTGTTATTATCCAAGTACAAATTAATTAAAATTATGATAACGAATTTAAAAAAAAAACAGGTTTTTTTTATACTTATTGCTTTTGTTTCTTGTAAAATATCAAATTGGCAATTATTATAATTCACTTGTTATTCTTGCCATTCCATGAGCCACTGACACAATTCGAATCAACCCACTTTTATAACTGAATAAGAAGAACAAGCAAAAAGAAAAAGACTTACGAATAACAGATTCGTATGTATCAAACAAAGAAAGAATATATATTTTTCCAAACCACCGTATATCTTTTCGAGATATTTTTTGAGTAGGAGTTGATTTTGTTTTGGCAAAAAGTAATGTCGACCACCTTAGGAGTTTTGATAGTCGACCCGTCGACCGCAGATTACTCGGGTGTAATAATATACGTCGGGTAAACTTTCTTCGAGCTGATGAATGTCTATACGCCTGTCTAAAAGTCTGAATGTATTAAAAGCTTTCGGAGATATATCCCTCAAACGACTTTTAGAGCTACTGCGAGTTGGGAGTGAGTTTTGATGAATCTCCATTCTGAAGATTGCCAGGCTACTAAATTCCTTTCACTTTGGTCATTTTGGTTTCCTTCTGTCCTGCCTTTCACTTAATCATTATAAATGCCACTTTTTGTGTGTGATGATAAAATAAGAAAATAAACTAAATCACATCTGTGATCCATATTTTTTTTTCATTCACTTCTTTTCCTTAATGACAAATTAAACTTTTGAAATAACCCAAATTAAGATTTAATTGATACAAATTATACACATTATGAATGGGTACGTAAAAAATCAATGAATATTCACTTTTTGTGGTCCGTAAGTAAAAAAAAAAAGAATGTTACAATTATAATATCAAACAATTCGTCTTCAAAAATCAGAACTATACATTAGGGTCAACAAATAAATTTTTAAAGCTATAATCACATTAATGATAAAAAGAACTTTTATATACTACTTTTTTAATTTTTCTGTCATAAATTTGAAACCTGTCAAAATGAAGATTGTACATATGGGACATATCAAAACAAATAAAATAACTTGCGGATTTTTTCCGAACTAACTTTCCATACAGCACAATTTGCTGAAAACTAATTAAATTTTGCTGAAAGATGGCTAAAATTATTAAAATAATGCATTTTCATCGTGTTCTGAGCTATTCTAGAAGTTTAAATGTTAGCTACTCGGGAAGTTAGTTAAAAATCAATTGCAAGATTTGTCCTGGACAAAGAAAAAAACAAACAAGAAAGCAAGCTAATAAAAACGTAGTAAAAAAATATTTATTTTCGCCATACAAATGACTCAGTAATAATTAAAAAAAACTGCCATAGATGCATATAAAAAATATAACTATAAATGGTAAGAGTCATCGGACCATAGGCTAGACATCTCTTTGTCTTGATAGTAATTTAGACAAAGGAATGTATACTAAGCTGTATAATGTTCCTTATGTCCTGTATGTTCCTTTGTAACATATAAATAACTATTAATACAAAGTCAAGTAATAGTCGGTAATAGTAAGTAGGGGTTATAATATTATATTATGTTATAACAAAGGTTATTATATTAATATTACTCGTATGAGTTATATTAATTCTTCTATGTAAACATTCTAATTATATTAGTAAAAATGTATTTTATTATTAATAATCTTGTCTAAATACTTTTAAAAAATAAAAAGTAAACAAACGTCTAACACTAAACAATGTGAATAAACACATAAATGAACCTAGTTTATCAAAAAATAACAATGCATAATATAGATACAGTAATAATGTATAATAGCATATAGTACACATCGTTTTAGTTTGTTTTTTTTTTATCTAATTTTTTATACTAAAATAACAATGAAGAATAAGAAGGAAGAGATTTTTTATGTTATTTATTGTTCATTGTTTAATAAATAACAAACAATTTATATTGAAAGATAATTATTGTTTGATTAATTAAAAAATATAGATAATCTTAGGTAATTATATTTTCTCTATAAAATCATTATAAGAGCAGACAAATCACTCCTAATCACGCTTTTCTGTAATTAAATCCTTAATTATTTAATTAGAGAACTTCACATAAAATTATATACATGTTTATTTTGTCTAGTATATTCATAGATAGATAATTCCTCCGACTGATTTAGAAGTAGATTATATTCTTGATTATGTTTATGAATTTTTCACAAAAAAAGTCGAGACAGTACTTTATTGGACATGGGGGTCTTCTGATAAAGGATCTATTGGTCTGCCTTGTTTCGATCGTGAAATTATTTAAAAAGAATAATGGTAACAGAATAACACTTGTCGGGGAATTTACGTTCAGAGATCTTCTAAAAAATACTAATGAGTACTGTTAATCGACAATCTTGTTTATGTACAAGAAATTACAAGAACAACTGTAGTAACTAATATCATAAAGGTATTTACATTATAAAGAAGTAATTTTTGGTGGTAATAAGAAATGGATTCTTGTGGTATAAAATAATAAACACGCTACAATCTCAAAACAATAGACGTACAAACTCGAAGAACAATTGAAATACATCTTCATTCAGACTAATTATTTTAATTGGCTTTTTATATAAAATTAAAAAAAGGGAAAAGAAAATTGGGGAATTATAGAAAAAAAGACAATAATAAGAAGTCACTAAGCCATTTTATGGCGTATAATGTATTCGCATATCCTTAAGGTATAAAAGAATGGTAAAAACGTAAAAGCATACGAACAGTTGTGGAATTCGTAATAATTATTTACTTTCTAATGTACGAGAATAATGGAATGAAAAAAAAAGGTTAGTGAATTCTTTGCATGTCTGTTTTGATTAGGTATGTAATTCTACAAATTAGAATGATGTTATACAAAGAAACAAGCTTGTAATTACTTGTAGTTTGATTTTTTTTTTTTTTTTGAGGGGGTTCGTTAGTGTGGTATTTAGTAGTTTTGAGATTAAATATTGTTTTCTCAGTTGTGAGTGAGAATAAAGATAAAATATTGGAGTTGATTTTTTTCTTAAGGATAATTGTATTATCCTATTGGTTTGATTCCATAGGTAGCCGCTTTAAATGCAAATAGTTTAAGACTCACTAAAAAAAACGGAGCTTTAATGGTTGGGTGTAAACTTTAGAGCTTCCATGGTCTACGTTTAGGGTGTAAACAGTATGCACTTATGAAAATAGACGATAGTTGTGATATGGATTTTTGATCGGGGAAAACTAATTAAATGTAGACCATGGAATTTGTTTAAAAAAAAGGAAAAGTTAAAATTACATTATCTGAATTATGGTGGAAATTACCATAAAAGATTCAAAAATGACTGCTTAGAACATAGATTACTATAGAAAGAAAATGACATAAATTATCTGCCAAAACCATCACACATTCAGATTCATTCATATGTTAATGCCCTGCCACGTCTAAGGGGACCCCCTACACTCTACACCTCTCTAAAGTTCCTCATTTAGATATTTGGCCCTTGCAGTTCTGTTGGCAAGCCTGGGCAAACATTGGGATTTTACACAAAATTGGAGGGAAATTTGAACATAAGGAGATGAGCGTTTGGTGGACATTTATGCAGAACAATATTGATCTAAGTTTTATATTTGGCATAATCCTTGGCAACTAAGGATACACCATATAGATATAGTTATTCTGGTATCCAGAAAATTTGAATTAGTTTAACTTTAAATCTTGGTATCCAGTGAAGTTTAACAAAATCATCATAGCTGGTGTCCCTCATAACACCACCTCACTCATCATTATAGACGCATTTCAATTTTATATATACCTCCATTTAGCTAAATTATCACATAACTCAATATAGACTATATAACAATTATGTCATATGTTAACTTATATATTCATTTAACTCTAATAATATACCTACAATCCACAACTTAAATTTTATTCTTATTTTTACTGAACTCAGTCTAGGACATGTTGAGTCAAGAGCTCCCTGGTATGAACAAGGATTTTTTAAAACCATTAACACATGGGTAATCTTATAGTTAGCTAAAAATAACTTGCTTGGGTCGAATATCACATAATTTAGTCTTTTTAATTCCTTAATAGTGTAATTGGACTCAATAACTGATTTTGAAGTGAAACTTCTTTAGACGTGGTGGAGTGAATTTGTTTGATGAAGCAAAATCGTGTAACGAAGTTTGCGATTTGAGACTCGTCCAAGTGTAACGCTTTTACAGATTACTTGTAACGAAATTTGTGTAACGGAAGTAATGTAACGGAAGTTGTGTTTCAAGACTCGTCCTAGTGAAAGATATCAACTGTCGTCTGAGACCGGCAGTTGATTTATCTATAAAAAAATCTTTCACCCAGGCGAGTCGCGAACCACCGACCCTTTGAAAAAAATATATTTAGTAAACATTTTTACAATTTTGTAAATGTGCAAACAGTTGCAGACATAGAACGTTTGGCTTCTACATTGATTTAAATGGATTTCGCGATTAGAGTTCATAATGAAAGCCAATTTCAGTAGTAAAATAGAGTTTTGTTAAGCTATGATCTTTTCTATATTTACCATTTACCACAACTCTGCCCATTAATTTTATTGTAAAACTGCGATGATTATCCGGATATCTAATTATCAAGCTCAATTAAAATAGAAAAAAAACCACTTTACTTACAACGCTCAGTGTTTACACTGTAAGTAATCGGGTATATACACTGTATTTTTAGTCTGTCAATGTTTAAAGTAAATAAGTAAAGTATATTGAAATTTATTTAATAATTATTGGACGGTTTTCCTTTACCAATGCCTCATTTTAATTGGATATCCGATAATCTAGATGTTTGATTGTCAGAAAGTCAGAACCGACCTTGGTTCCAATTAGTCTGTGAAATCCGAGAATCTTCTATATTTAAAGAAGTATAAACATACCTTAAGAGAAGTCTTCAGAACATCAGCCACTTTTCCCATTACCCTTATCTATATTGTGTATTGATTGTAGACTATTCTTGGGATTGAAGATTGTTGGATTTGTAGTGTCTTCATTAATTAAAATTCTAGTTATCCTGCATCTGTAACAAAATAAAAACAAGACATTTAAATAAATTGGCCAAAATATGTGCTTTAAGGACTTACTAAGACTAAGGGTCCACACGGGCAATTTGTAGGACCAGTTCTTCAGCCCATATCAAGATGTCGGCCATTTAATAGTTTGTTTTAGCTATAACTTTTGAACCATTTATTATAATTGAAACAAACGCCTTTGTATGCATGTTTACTGTACAAACGCGATGAAACTAAAATAATCTTTCCATGTTAAATACTTCTAGTTGCAATGTAAATAATAATCTTTCTATGATAAATACTTCTAGTTGTAAAGTAAATAATAACCTTTCCATATTAAATACTTCTAGTTGCAATGAAAATAATAATCTTTCCATATTGAATACTTCTAGTTGTAATGTAAATACATAATAATCTTTCCATATTAAATACTTCTAGTTGTAATGTAAATAATAATCTTTCCATATTAAATACTTTTAGTTGCAATGAAAATAATAATCTTTCCATATTGAATACTTCTAGTTGTAATGTAAATACATAATAATCTTTCCATATTAAATACTTCTAGTTGTAATGTAAATAATAATCTTTCCATATTAAATACTTTTAGTTGCAATGAAAATAATAATCTTTCCATATTGAATACTTCTAGTTGTAATGTAAATACATAATAATCTTTCCATATTAAATACTTCTAGTTGTAATGTAAATAATAATCTTTCCATATTAAATACTTTTAGTTGCAATGAAAATAATAATCTTTCCATATTGAATACTTCTAGTTGTAATGTAAATACATAATAATCTTTCCATATTAAATACTTCTAGTTGTAATGTAAATAATAATCTTTCCATATTAAATACTTTTAGTTGCAATGAAAATAATAATCTTTCCATATTGAATACTTCTAGTTGTAATGTAAATACATAATAATCTTTCCATATTAAATACTTCTAGTTGTAATGTAAATAATAATCTTTCCATATTAAATACTTTTAGTTGCAATGAAAATAATAATCTTTCCATATTGAATACTTCTAGTTGTAATGTAAATACATAATAATCTTTCCATATTAAATACTTCTAGTTGTAATGTAAATAATAATCTTTCCATATTAAATACTTTTAGTTGCAATGAAAATAATAATCTTTCCATATTGAATACTTCTAGTTGTAATGTAAATACATAATAATCTTTCCATATTAAATACTTCTAGTTGTAATGTAAATAATAATCTTTCCATATTAAATACTTTTAGTTGCAATGAAAATAATAATCTTTCCATATTGAATACTTCTAGTTGTAATGTAAATACATAATAATCTTTCCATATTAAATACTTCTAGTTGTAATGTAAATAATAATCTTTCCATATTAAATACTTTTAGTTGCAATGAAAATAATAATCTTTCCATATTGAATACTTCTAGTTGTAATGTAAATACATAATAATCTTTCCATATTAAATACTTCTAGTTGTAATGTAAATAATAATCTTTCCATATTAAATACTTTTAGTTGCAATGAAAATAATAATCTTTCCATATTGAATACTTCTAGTTGTAATGTAAATACATAATAATCTTTCCATATTAAATACTTCTAGTTGTAATGTAAATAATAATCTTTCCATATTAAATACTTTTAGTTGCAATGAAAATAATAATCTTTCCATATTGAATACTTCTAGTTGTAATGTAAATACATAATAATCTTTCCATATTAAATACTTCTAGTTGTAATGTAAATAATAATCTTTCCATATTAAATACTTTTAGTTGCAATGAAAATAATAATCTTTCCATATTGAATACTTCTAGTNAAATATAAATTATTTCCTTTTAATTCGTAAAATAAAATTTCCGTTTATAAGTTTTCGTGTTTTCGTTGATACTTTTAATTATTATTGAACATTTCATCAAAATTTATCATTAAAATAACTTCTCCTCGGCAGGTAATCGAACCTCTCCGTCCGCATTTAACGCTATTTTCTCAGGAACTGGATTTAACGACTTATATTGTTTGTTATATTTGTACTTAAATGGACTGAGTACAGTACATTTTTTTTTAATCAAAATAGTTCGAACCGTTTTAGTGAAATAATTTTTTTAACGGTAACGCCCCCACATTTGGAGATAAAATTAATTTATTGATTTCGCCGCGGGATGATTTATCTGAACATGTATGAAATGCGAGTGTAGGTATATGATATTGGCTTTCCGACGCCCAACAATCAAACAAGAAAAAGAAATAAATAAAATATAAATCATCTGACCATTAGCAAAGATTATCGTCTGACCATTAGCAAAGATCATCGTGTGACCATTAGCAAAGATCATTCAGAGCAGGGCTGCACGAAAAAAAACCGGGTGGCACAGTTTACCATATATTGGAGCGCAGTTTAGAGGAGCAGTTTGACGAAGGCAGTGACCGTATTGCGTGCATGTAACCGAAATCGAGTGAGTATATAGCAGAATTAATTTGATCGAACTCAAAGTCGGATTTGAATGACGAGTTAGAATCAATGTTATTACTATATCAAAAGTCAAGAAGTCAATAATTTAAGTATGAATATTTTAAGAAAAGAAGGAACTTAAGGGAAATTTCCACTCACAAGAAAATTCTCCGACGAAAGATTTACGAACATATTTCAGTCTGAATCACGCGGAGTTAGAAGTTTTTGATAGAATGATTAAACCAATTATTTATTCCGAGGCATACAATGCTCGAAATCAGAACTGAAGAAAAACTGGGAGCATTTTTATACACGCTCTTATCGAACTTGCTTTGTTTACTGTCTCCAAATTTTGTCACCTAAATTTAACTCATATCCCGACTATCAATAGAAAACTGAAACTTGCACAGGTAATCTAACAATTCAATAATCTGTCATTAAAGCTACAAAATTTTAAATTTTACAAAATCTATAACATCCCTTTAGTCTTAATAGTTATTTTGTCAGTCATTTATATTCTAAAAAAAAAGGAGGGTGTAGGGGAGTAACAATCTAAAATAGTAACGAATATTGTGTACGATAAATGCGAACTGAATTATAACTGTTTAAATTGAACGGTTAAAAAGCATGCTCCAAAATTTGGTATACTGTACTTTCTTTTTCGCTTCATTTATAAAGTTATAATGAACAATAACTATAGATTACGTTGTTATACCTTGTTATAAAGTGGTTATAGCAAGGGATCATATACTGTGATATTAATCATTGTGAGAACTCAAAAATTGTGGTCATCTCGATTCCATCACGGGCTTATTATAATGGTCAGCATCGATTGTTTTTATTGACCCAGATCAGGAGGTAGAACATCATTATTAAACACGTAAAAACACGGGGCAGTGGGACACGATGTAGCGCACAACACTGTATAGTGTAAACAAATACTTTCCCAGACGCGACAACACTGCTTCATGCCTCTTGTTATTAAAACTAAACAAAGATCTAGAAGTGTAACTAATCCTCTTTTGTTATTGAATGATAATATATTAAGCGTATATATTGCCTATCTTAACTTATAAATGAGTGATTATCAATAAAATATACAAATAAAGCTGATGAAATAACAATAATTGTCCCTAGTTTGTATAATTTACGTCTGATGTGTAATTATATTGTTTGTTTTTTTTCAATTAAATTGTACTTCAAACCTGATGGCTAATCAGCTGATTGAGACTAATTTGAGTTTGATTGATTATAAAAGCACTTTTCCTATTTCTGTCTAATCAATATTGCCAAGGGAGGTGAAGCATGGCATCATATTACATACACATGTGTTAAATGACCAAACTATTCGACCGGTAAAAACCCCAATTACCTGTTAATTGGAAAAAAAAGAAATAACGAGAGAAAAAGATATAGCTAAGATTTCTATCAATTTATTTCTGACCTACATAGAAAGGAAAATTACCGAGGAAAAACTGTTTTTGTTTTTCATTAACTTTTATTTTTTAATATGTATTATAAAAATAAAGTATTGTGATGAGTATCGATTTTGAAATTTTGATGGATTAATGCGTTTTGAGGTCCCCTGACTCCAAAAAAGGTGTTTTTTAAAAAAATTATGTAGTCTGTCTGTCTGTGGTACTGTCTAGACGCCTGGAACTTAAACTAAAGGGCCGATTTTGACGAAATATAGAATTCATGATCAGAAAAATCATATCCCGAGGCGAAATCGAGAAATTAATTATAGCTTCAAATTTTGGGACACTACACACCAAAAACTCGGAGCAAAAAATATTTCACAAAAACGTTTCCGAAGATTTTGATTAAAAAATTCTATAATGTAGTCAATAAATCATTTAAATAAGAATGTAACGATATAAGCCGTTTTCCCGGGGAAAAATCTAGTTCCTGAGAAAATAGCTTTAAAAGCGGACGGAGAGAGGCCGGGTTCGATTCCCCGCCGAAGAGAAGTTATTTTTATATTTTTTTTTTAAAAAAAGTTCAACAATAATTAAATGTACCCAAGAAACACTGGTCTAAGTAATTATGAGAAAGTTCGTCTAAGTTGTCTCGAACTTTGATAGAATTATACTATACCGCGTTGCGACAATGCAATAAGGGTTTATTGTCTATTATTACGATATACTCTCAATCTAATTATTTTAGGTGATGTTTTCAAACCAAATTTAACTTATTTTTGGTAAACATAAGCATAAAAATAATAAAAAAAATTGCATTAGAATTAAAAAAAAGGGTTGGTTTTGGTCCTGATTCGAATCCCAATTGACTCAAATTTATTTTTATTCAAAATAATAAATATGCGTCTGTCATTTAAAATTTTCGCAAACTATCATAATATGTTATATAATAAAAACTACGTCTTTAAAAAAAAGTCGGTAGGTTATAATAAGCCCTATTAATAAGTTTGTCCCATTAATTTTACCTTTTACGCCCATTACTTTCTCTTCTGCATGTGCAAAAACCATTTTTATTAACACCTAGGTATATCTTTAAAAGTATAGTCACCAGAGGTTGAAAAAAATGTTTAGTGGTTAGCCGATGCCATCCTAGAGATAGATCCACATTTAATATTGCATAAAAGAAAGCTCTTATCTCTTATCATATAAACTTACTAACTACAAACTAGCTAAAACTACTACTACTACTAGAATTTTACTTTTTAAATAATCTATCATAACGGATCTCAACCACAAATATTCCACGTAGTTTAAAAAAGTGCATCGGTTACGTTAATGCCATTAAAACCGACAGTTCACAACCGTCAAAGGAACATTTCTTTTAGCATTGTTTAGCGTACATAAAATCAGTTTATACCAGCTCGTTAGTTCCTTGACATTCATTCTTTTTTTATTGTTCACAGGTTTGAAAAGAAAAAGAAAAAAAAGAAATGAAAAAAAAAATATATATATATATTTGTCATTTATTTTTAATGACTTTCTCCTAGAATGGAATATAAAAAGTAGTAACTGGAGGAATTCCAGTGTTTTTTTCTTTTATTCTAGTCTAAAAGAGGAATCATTTATAAACTCATTTTCATCTGTCCTTGGCAAAGATATGATATAATTAGAGATAGCTGTTTCCATATTGCACCTAAACTATAGAAAAAATAGAGAAAAAGAAAAGAGTATAAAAGTATAAACCAGAAACAATCCACGTCGAAAGTGAAATATATGAATATGAAAAGTTAAAAAAACAAAAAAACAAACTATGTTATCAAAAAGTTAATAATGCGTTTATTAAAAAACTAAAAACTGATATAAAAACCACATGAAATCATATAGGAGAAATGCGTGAAACAGTGGAAAGTAAGTACAGAGAATCTACAGATAAAATAAGAAAAAAGGTTAATATGGAGAAGATTTCTCCATAAAGGATAATTACGATGATATTATTATTATTTTAGGTGTTTTTTTTTTTTTTTTTTTTTAAATTTATAAAGAAAGAAAAGAAACAACAAAATTTCATAGTCATTGAACGAGAAACATAATACATATTATGTCAGTTTGTTTTATAATTAAGAATAATTATTTGTTTGTATAATTTTTCATTTGATTACTATTGTATATACTATTTTATAGTATTATGTGATAGATCGTTAATGGTACATTTCCCTCTTTTTAGGGTCCGTAGGCAAAACCAAGTACCAAGGACCCTTATATTTTCCTGCGTGTGTCTGTCTGTCCGTCCGTCAGTCGCATGCTCTCACGGCTACACCTTTCTTCCGATAACTTTGGAATTTGGCATGTATATGTCTTGTACCTCGTGAGGGATATCATATGAAAGGGTACGTCGTGCTGATTATTTTGAAATTTTGATGGATTAATGCGTTTTGAGGTCCCCTGACTCCAAAAAAGGTGTTTTTTAAAAAAATTATGTAGTCTGTCTGTCTGTGGTACTGTCTAGACGCCTGGAACTTAAACTAAAGGGCCGATTTTGACGAAATATAGAATTCATGATCAGAAAAATCATATCCCGAGGCGAAATCGAGAAATTAATTATAGCTTCAAATTTTGGGACACTACACACCAAAAACTCGGAGCAAAAAAATATTTCACAAAAACGTTTCCGAAGATTTTGATTAAAAAATTCTATAATGTAGTCAATAAATCATTTAAATAAGAATGTAACGATATAAGCCGTTTTCCCGGG
>KZ651806.1:219581-247222 GCA_001010745.2 Gerris buenoi
CGTAGAATTGTTACTGTTATTCACCTATTTATACTTTCGGTATTATTAACCGTCAAAGTTTAAAAATTCAAAATTTGATAACTTCAAAATGGCGGCCAATATCAAAATGAAATTTGGTGGGTTTGTTTTTCATACACTGAAGTACATTCGTACCAAATTTCAATTGGATCAGAACCATTATCGATTTATTATAATTTTTTAAATTTTTGCTGATTCAGCAAACTGGGTTCAAGATGGCGGAAAAAGTTGATTTTTCGGGCGCCACCACGGTAAGGACTGATTTTTCAAGTTTCAACTCTCTAGGTTAAACACCTTGGGCGCTACGATGATAATACACATACGCACTCACGCACATACAGACGTATTATTGATGTTTGTAGAAGGACAACCTTTTAGTATTGATTACAACAATTCTGTCAGAGTAACTGTAACTTATACTTTTTCTCTTTTCAAACTGTTATTCACACCGTCACACCTCGAGTGAAGTTGTGCAGTTACAGTTAACAATAATTGCAAATAAAAAGAACTTTTTATATACTACGTTTTTAAATTTTCTGTCATAAATCATAAATTTTAAACCTGTCACAATGAAGATTGTAAAAATAGGGCATGCCAAAACAATAAAATAACTTGCAGATTTTTTCCGAACTAACTTTCCATACAGCAAAATTTGCTGAAAACGAATTAAATTCTGCTGAAGGATGGCTAAAAGTATTAAAATAATGCNTGGGCAAATGTAAAAATAAGAATAGCAATTTGATCCGATTATCTGGGAATCTAAGATGGCGGCTAATTCCTGTCATGTGGAAAAAATATTTTTTTAAATTTTGAGTGGGGTATCAAATGAAAGGTATTGAAGAGTAGATTACAAATATATTTAACACTTGTGGGTAATATTTCATTTCCCACGCCATTTTGCCAAAAAACATATATAAATTTACCCCCATTTTTTTAGTAGTTTCATTACGTTTGGACAGTGTGCATATGAAGACGTTTATTTCCAGTCAATATAATAAATGTTATAAACCATTTTATAGCTGAAACAAACTTTTATATGGCCGCCATCTTGACAAGGCTGGGGCCTATTATACCGGTTAACGAACTCGTCCTATTTGTCAAATTGCCCACGGCCTAATATGTACTGAAAGCAACATATTAGGCCAATCTGTTTATTTATTACCCATCTTTAAAAATACAAAGGTAGAGGTGTGGTTAGAGAAATATACAGAAAAAAGTTATATATGACTCTATAATGAAGGGATATAGTATAATATAGTAGTTAAACCGTTTTCGCCAACATCGCAGCGGTTTAATGCCCAATATCTTGTCTAGATATATGACAGCAATCACTACCCCACTACCCTATATATTTAAACCACACCCCTAAACAAGCGTGAGGAATTTTATTTGACTGATGAGATGAAGCTAAAAGATCGTGAATGATCACAATAAATATATGTAATTGAAAGACAAAATAATATATTACAGGACGAAACAGATAAGTAAAAAATCGGTCCGAGACAACTCAGACAAGCTTTCACATAATACGAGTTTATATAATTACTTAGCCCAGTTTTTTCCATTTATTAGTTTTCGTATGCAAATTTATTACATTGAACATGTCATAAAATTAATTTCTCCTAGGCGGGGAATCGAATCCAGGCTCTCTCCGTCCGCGTTATAAGCTATTTTCTCAGGAACTAGATTTTTTCCCGGGAAAACGGCTTATTCCTATTTAAATGGACTACCAAATGAATTGTAGTTTCGTAATTATGTACTACCAAATGAATCGTAGATTCGTATTTAAATGGACTACCAAATGAATCGTAGATTCGTATTTAAATGGACTACCAAATGAATCGTAGATTCGTATTTAAATGGACTACCAAATGAATCGTAGATTCGTATTTNAGCAAAAAATCATAACTACTCCAGAATTTGTTTTAAAACACCCCTTTTTAGCACCTAATGGCTGGACTATTAAATGAGAAAGTAAAAAAATAAATAATACGAATAAAAATCTAAGAAAGTTAATTAATCTTATGGATAATTTATACGATTCACAAATCAAGTAGAACTGGAGACCTAAACAAAACAATCGCAAGATTAGTTAATAAGGACACAAATAATATTTCTTCTGGATATATTCATTAGTCACAGACCTCACCTCATACGGAGGTTGAAGGAGTTTATAGAAATATTAAGGGTCGAAAACTTGGATCAAAAAGAAGGGAACTCAGATAGCGCCCATTATAAACTATGATATTAAAGGACTAACAATTTGGATTTCATTTGTTCTCACCAAAGGTAACGAAAGTTATGTGCTCGTTCTGAAGAACGAACATTTTTTTAAGTCTCCGATTGCAAAAATTCCAAAACAGAAATCCGTCTCAGACATCAGGGAATTTTTGATTTTTTTTGAGTCTATCTGTCTGTCACTCAATCTTAAACAAGTAAAGCGCGTTTCACGTAAGTACGTGAGGCGATAATCGCCGGTTTCTGTACGATAAAGTTTAAATATTAAGAGTAATAGTTGCATATGCTTTTTCTACCCTTCAAGACCTTTAAATTGATGTAGAACATGCCATGATAACTAAAAACTTTTTTAGACGCCCGCCATATTGGCCGGGCCACCATCTTGGGAATATTAAGTGTAAAAACTCCAAAATTTGTCCAGTTGTCTAAAATGCCGAGATGTACCTGGGTGGCAAATTTCATGTCTCTAGCTATAGTCGTTTATGAATTGAAACAAGCCAACGGACAGACAGATAGACAGACAGCCGTTATATAAGATTTCTTTTTTACTTTGTACAGAAACCTAAAACTACTCGTCGTATTTTAATGAAATTTTGATGGTAATGGAAGGTCTCAATTATCCCAGCGTTGGTCCCATATAAGTTTCAACCATGTACGCCCATTTATCTCTCTACCTCATATGCACACACATATATACATTTATTTTCAAAAGTACTTTTCTGATTGTTTTAAAATTTAGATGGTTTGTCAAAAATAGCCCGCAGATAGCCCAAGATTAATTTCAAACGTCTGCGCACGCGCTCATTTGATACTTTAATTCATGTCAAAAAATCAAAACAATTTTGACAGATTTAAAAAACGGGGGGCAAATTAAACAATTTTGTGTATATGGCCTTAGTAGTCCGACACATGGAATTTAATTTAATCAAACAATTTTGACAATAATGGATCGTAAAAGTTAGGTTGTAATATTGAGTTGTATACGAAATAGGACCCGAGTAAGCTATATGCCACACTAATTGGCAGACTATTTTTTAAACTAATAAAAAAAAGATCGGGTACGTGGTACCTCGGAACTTTTCCTCACTTCAGAGGCCACTAAAGTGACCAAGCAGCAGGAGGAAGCAGCATTAGAGGTGGTCAGTACTTGGATGGGTGACCGTTCTGAACTAACNTACCTCTATATAAACATAAAGTGATAAGAAAGAATAGAAGTTTAAGCCGAATCCTATCAGAATGGTCCGAAACCTACTTGGAAGGGAAATAAAGGACACAAATCAAGCCCTAAGCCCCCCTAAGCCGGGTCAACCAGCCCAGTGATAACGTAAAAACCTAATTTTTAAAACCTATGTCAAAGCTTTAACCCAATATTTTATTGTTTTATCTCTCTTCTATAAAACCAACCCAAAAATAACTCAAATTAATTGTTTTTAGTTAGATTTTTTCTTTCTTTATCTATATGCTTATCTGTGATAAAGATAAAATAGAGCCTTGACAACTGAGGAACTAAATCCTTTTGTAGTCTCTTGGTCTTTTACAATTTTTCTGAACATATCTATTAAATTTCATTCAAATAAGCTAAGTAATTTAAGGTCCTTGATCCTTGTGTCTGCATAAATGGTTGACTCTTTTATTTAAGTCGAGGGCACATTCTTACTTTATCACCCTCCTTGGTTCTAAACAATAGTCTGCCCTACAACAAAAAATCAAAACAATTTTGACAGATTTAAAAAACGGGGGGCAAATTAAACAATTTTGTGTATATGGCCTTAGTAGTCCGACACATGGAATTTAATTTAATCAAACAATTTTGACAATAATGGATCGTAAAAGTTAGGTTGTAATATTGAGTTGTATACGAAATAGGACCCGAGTAAGCTATATGCCACACTAATTGGCAGACTATTTTTTAAACTAATAAAAAAAAGATCGGGTACGTGGTACCTCGGAACTTTTCCTCACTTCAGAGGCCACTAAAGTGACCAAGCAGCAGGAGGAAGCAGCATTAGAGGTGGTCAGTACTTGGATGGGTGACCGTTCTGAACTAACNGGACACAAATCAAGCCCTAAGCCCCCCTAAGCCGGGTCAACCAGCCCAGTGATAACGTAAAAACCTAATTTTTAAAACCTATGTCAAAGCTTTAACCCAATATTTTATTGTTTTATCTCTCTTCTATAAAACCAACCCAAAAATAACTCAAATTAATTGTTTTTAGTTAGATTTTTTCTTTCTTTATCTATATGCTTATCTGTGATAAAGATAAAATAGAGCCTTGACAACTGAGGAACTAAATCCTTTTGTAGTCTCTTGGTCTTTTACAATTTTTCTGAACATATCTATTAAATTTCATTCAAATAAGCTAAGTAATTTAAGGTCCTTGATCCTTGTGTCTGCATAAATGGTTGACTCTTTTATTTAAGTCGAGGGCACTTTCTTACTTTATCACCCTCCTTGGTTCTAAACAATAGTCTGCCCTACAAAAGTCTCAAAGGTTTGTGTGTTTGTCTCCCCAAGACATTGAGACTCCTGGGACAGCTTTATATTTATATTCCTTTATCTTAGTAGTTGATTAGAGTAAGACTATGGGATATGATCATGAATATATATGCACAAGTGTGATATTCCTTTGCCCCAAGGTACATTGGAATAAATATCCCTTTGTCTTAATATCAATTTAGACTAAAGGTCCCCACTAATTATACACGATCAAACATTTTGCGCAAACCTGAAGTCGTGCAAATTTAGGCTATACAAGTCAAACATCATGTTCGCTCATCAAACAGCCCATACATGGTCAAAATGTTTGCGCTAATATTTTGACCGTGTATGGGGGGCTTAAAGAAATATATGCTACTCTGCATAATATGTTCCTTTGTGTAAATAACTATTAACACAGGGATATAGTGGGGTGCTAAAGTGAAGAAGTCCCAAGTCGAGTAACCATAAACCAGGGTTCATTGCATGTGTTTTACAAAGACGGATGATCATCTATGGCTGGCTAGTAATAATAATAGTTGGTCCCAAACCAATTTTTTTGTGTTACCACTTACTGAACACGGGTATGCCCAATGGATAAAAGCCTTCCCAACCCAACCTATGACAATATTTCCAAACTCCAAACTGTTCTAATCCGTGCAGGGCGTTTGCGAACCGTTTACTGTAGGGTCCAAACAATCCTCTGACAATACCAAGTACTGGTTTGTATGACAAGCGCAGTTATGTCAACAGGAAGGTTCCCCAAATGTTAGGTTTCTTTGAATGTATTTAACAAGAGAGAAGTACGAGTTATAGTCCAAAACCTGTTCCAACCTGACATTTGTGGAACCTTCCTGTTGACATAACTGCGCTTGTCATACAAACCAGCACTTGGTATTGTCAGAGGATTGTTTGGACCTTACAGTAAACGGTTCACAAACGCCCTGCAGGGGTTAGAACAGTTTGGAGTAGAACCTGACATGATTTTATTACAGTACAATGTTGGCGCATGCATATAAAACCTGTCCTAAACAATTCTCGAACGGTCCCGGGGACAATGCAAAGGAGGGTACAAATAGAAGGGTTGGAACAAACCTCTCTTGATTTAATAATACAGTCGGCTTGGTATAAACCAAGCTGACTGTATTATTAAATCAAGAATGAATAATCGTAATAAAAATCTTAAAAATTAATGAATGAGAATGTAAGCGAACTGTAGGTTAAAGGTTTTAATGTGCAGAGAGTACAACATGAGTAATTATTAGAATAATAAAGATTTAGCTGTTTGGATATGTGTAGAATGGTGTGAGGTGGTGATGGTGGTTGTCTTGAAGATTTGGAGGCTTGGAGCTGGGTACCAGCTCTGATGATTAAGTACTTCCCTTGGTACCAGGGCAAGTCCCCAAAACATTTAACACTTTCTGGGTACCAGAAAGTAAGCCCAGTATACCTGATCCATACTTGGATGTGTAGGAAAAAAAACTGACATAATTAAATTAATCTATCTATATTATTAAAAAAGTTTTGTAAACAAACGACAAACCTGTGTGAAACAGCGCGATAGGAGAGAAGGGGGGTAGTCCAGGGAGAAAAGAGGGAGCTTGAGAGTGACATACTAAATTGTGTGTAGACAGAGTGAATGAGATTAGGGGGGTAAGGGAAAACTTGAGTGTAGGTATGTAAAAATGTCAGAGAGACAAGAAAAGTAGATAGTAGTGCCCCTACCCCCACTACCTCAGCCGCTGTTCTACACTATACTCACGCATCTTCATCTTACCCTTCTCATTCCATAACTATGCACACACCTTGCAAAAAAAATATCGCTAAATTAGTCCTTCTCAGGACTTCCTCAACAGTCCTTTTCAGTACTTTCTATAGCTAACGTGATATTTTGTGTAATGATATTTTACAGCATTTATGTTTTTGACAACATTGAAAAAAACATGAGATCAATTTTAATGCTTCACTTTAGAATGCCTCGAGCGAAGCGAGTAGGGGGCGGAGCCCCCTAGTTAAAATTAAAATAATAAATGGCCACCACTCACATAGAGGGCTACACAAACACACACACAGATCTGCCTCCTTCTTAACTTCTTCTTCATAAATTGGAGGGAAAGCCTCACTAATGCCCATCCTGGCCAGGTTTTGCCAACACTGCTGAAGAGGCTAAGGGCCTAAACAGTGAACTTGGAGGTCCCCCCTTAGATGTTGGCAAGGCTTTCACCTTGGCTATACTTTCTATAAGAGGTAAGTAGATAGTTGCCATGAAGAAGTGTTTTAAACAGAATCTAAAACGGAATCAGACTGTTTTCTTACCTTACTCTCAAGATTACCAGTAAGCACTAGTTATAAGATAGCGTTTAAAATGTCCCTGGCCTTATTAGAATCCCCAAATACTGACTGAATGACTTTGTTAGGGCTTCAGAGTGGTGAAAACCATTAGTTGCGTCACTGCGTAGCTGGATTGTCAGAAAGATGACTTAAATTGACCATTTAAAGAAAGTATAATTATTATCATTGAAGCGAGTTTAATGCAATAAATATTAAATAGAAAGCAAATTAATAGTTAATCTTGATGAGTTTATAGTTTAAAAGGATGATTGGAGTAGACGGTAGTGTGAGGAGGACCTATCACTTCACNATTGACCATTTAAAGAAAGTATAATTATTATCATTGAAGCGAGTTTAATGCAATAAATATTAAATAGAAAGCAAATTAATAGTTAATCTTGATGAGTTTATAGTTTAAAAGGATGATTGGAGTAGACGGTAGTGTGAGGAGGACCTCTCACTTCACTTGGAAGGTTCCATAGAAAGGTTCCTAAAGGTGGGTTCACAGCTAGGGAATCGACACGCATATCCATCTGAATAGATAACAGTATACAGTAGAGTCCCGCTAATCCAAAAATCCGCCAAATCCGAACAGGTTTTTACACCAAATGATGCGTCACCATCCATGAGGTTGTTTAATTGAAGAGCTTTTTCTTGGAAAAGAGGGCCAGTGATAGGGATTCCTTTCAGTCTTTCTTGAGAAAACCATAGGAAAAGCGCTTCGTCTAATTTATCGTAAGATGAAACAGTCTTCTTACTACGTTTTTCAATGGTCTTTTCACTTGAGGTAGCGTAAAACATCTCAATCTTACTTCTATTTTTTTTCCAACCAGAAATTGTAGCTTTTCCTACGTTAATTTACAAAAATCCGCCTAATCCGAACTGGGTTCGGTCCCAATTAGTTCGGATTAGCGGGACTCTACTGTATTCATGTTATCTGGGATCTTGGACCGAGATTATAAAAGAAAGTTAGTATGAGTTGTCTCGAATCGATTTTTCAATTATCTAATTGATTAAAATTAAAATAATAACAATAAATAAAACAAACAAAAATCAAAATATTATAAATAATGTATAATTCCAAATAAAAACAAAACAACTGACTCGAATATAGGAAAAATTTAACATACAAATAATCTTATTATAACATTAAAAGAAATGTTCAAAGTACTTTAAAGATTTGAAATAAAAATATATCTATAAATCAGTACAAATAAAAGAATGATTAGTGAACTAAAAATTTCTAAACTTGGATACCAAGAATGTGATGAATAGTTTTATCAGAAGTAAGATCACCAGGAGTGAGTGATTTAGCCAAAGGAATCAATCGGTTCACCAAAGATTTAACTAAAGAAGTCTCAGTTGAATTATGATTTTTTTGACCACTTGACAACCTCCTTAAACAACAATAGTAAAAATCATTGCAAAAATATATTTATTTTAAGAGCTATTGAAAGTTTTTACAAATCATTAGCAAAAACTACAAATTATTACGTGAAGAAATGATAAAGTTCACAAATGCATAATTTGGCTAGAGGATAAAGGGTAAAGAATTTTGCTATACAAAAGAGACTGTCAATCTGATTGAATCAATTATATTGACCATCCTGAGTTTAATCAGTAGGGACCTTACAGTCAGTAGGGACACAATCAGATTAACAGTCTGACTAATGTTATTTGACTTAGCGATGTACTAAATATATGTGAAATATGTTGAGTAAAAGGCAGAAGGCTAATTGCTGGCCACCATTGTTGCTCATTACTCAATCGTTCTTCAATCCTTCAATCATTATCATTATTGACCCTCTTGTCTAAGATTGAACGCCTAGGGTCCAATATCTGATCTTAACAACGATTGATAGATTTTTTTATCACATCCTAAAGTGAATGCTCAACTCTTGATCAGAAGATATGTACAATTTTTTTTATAAAGAATTATAAAAACTTAGGTCATGGATAGAACATAGTCAAATAAGTTAAGATCTTTTATAGATCAAGTAGTCTAGATTTCTATCTTTGTGACCCCCTCAGATTGAAAATCCTTATTTGTGAATCTCATTGACTCAAAGCCATCATTATCAAGAGTGTAGCAACAATGACATAAGGGGGAAAAGTTTGTTTTTGATTGAACAATTGAAATTAGAAGCATAGAAATTAATTTGAATGGAAATTAGTCAAATTTAACTTTTCCTAATTTTCGGAAAAAAAAAAAAACAACAAAAAAAACTGGTAATTGATGGCATGAAATTTTGGTTTTCGTAGCAAAAAAAGAAGGAAACACGAGACTTTTATCATTTGTGTTGCGCTTTACAGCTATCTTCTATAAATAAATTTCAAATACAATGTAAACACAAACCAAAAACTGCTTTCTTTTTATTCAATTATTTTCACACAACTCAATGTGTCAAACTATATCAGATTATAGTCTCCATGGTAACAACAAACCAAAACAATATAATCTAAATACAAAATAAAATCCCTAAAAACGTGACAATTTGAATGCTTCACCCTCTCTATCCTGATAAGAAACACAACATAATACAAGAAATAAAGGTATCACCCTCCCACACCTGTTGATGTGATCATGTATATGTGGGAAAGCTTTCTTTGTTTAAGGCTAAATCTTTAGATGCTTAGGCTAATTTGATAACAGTATTAATTTTTTTAAATAAAATTAAAAAAAAAAAAATCAAGAGGCAACAGGTACTAAGAGGGTAGGCATATCATATAGCGCATTACTCTAATAAAATTAAATAATAGATAATGATCATAGTCTCCTAAAAGATAGTAACTTTTAACTTAAGTTTCATTAGTCTAGAAATAATAATGCTGCTTACCTATGCTGTTCATCATTCAGTTGTAGAATCAAATTTCCAGCAGTGTCTAGAAGAGATTGTCGTTCATAATAATCCAAAAACTCCGTGTTAATACCTATAAAACAAAGATATATACGTAAAATATTACTATAAGTAAATAAATAAAAGCTTGAAATCCATTTTGGGGAGTCTTCAATCATTATAATTTTCTCAGAATATGACGTATCTGGGTAAATTATTGTCTATTTAAAAAAAATGTATATTTTGGCAGTATATACTTGGGTAAAACACCTTGAGTCAAAGGTAAACAAGGCCTTAGCATCTTTTTGGGTGGGTAGAAGGGCTATGATCCCCATATGAGGCCTACAGCCAAAAGAGCTTCACTGGATCTACTCTGAAATGGTAAGGCCACTTTCCTATGCATGTATTGTCTGGTGGACAAGAGTGTCTGCTACTACCTCATACTGGTCAGTAGATCACCAAAGGACAGCTTGCTTAGGAATTTAAGGAGCAATGAGGGCGGCATCAACTCTAGCTTTAGAAGTTTTAGGAGGTCTCCCTTAATTCTACTATTAACCCGTGGCAATTTATGCTGTTTAAGGCTCAAAAAAAAAAAAAAAAGTTTTTGGCTATTCTGAGATGTACTTCTAAACTGGTGACAGATTGCAAGAGATTTCTCATGATCTGACAAGTAAGCATCCTGTCCACCTAATATGGGATCCAAGATCTAGTGGAATGAATTGGCAAATCAACTGGCCAGGCTGGGTTCCAATGTATTTATTTCTGTCTCGAAACCAGTGGTAAGTATATATCACTGCATTGTGAGGACCTTTTTAAAGAAGTCTTTGTCAAGAGATTTTCAAAGGACTAGGGAAGTGGCTTCCAGAATGAAGTTGTTTATTTCAAGACCTTCTCATAAAGTTACTAAGACAATATTGGCCCTTAATAGGGGCAGTTGTCATCTTAAGATTAGATGTATAACTGGTCGTTGTCATCTCAGCAGACATTTACAGCTGCTAGGCTTGGTTGAAAGTCCCACCTGTTGAATTTGTGGAGAGGAAGATGAAACTCCTACTCAACTACTAAGCTGCTACCCGGCGTTGGTTCGTCTTAGATGACAAACCTTTGGAATGCCACAAGTTCCCTTAGATGAGTTTAGGGGACTCCCTCTGAACAGACCACTAATTTTGTGAGTCTGTCAGTCTACTCAAGAGTATAAAAGGATCAGGCAGAGGATTCTTAATCTAACTCGGGTTTGCTCAACGGATTCACCTAAATAGTCTACTTCTCTGGGTTTTCCTTGGGTTCCAAGGAAAGGAAAAGAATTAGCAGCTTCTAGAGTTTGTGGATTTTATAGGAGTGCTTTCCCACTCTTAAGATCAATTCTAGATATCAAAACTTAAATACCACATTTAATTTACTACAAATGTGGAGATCAGTGCAGCTAAGTAGTTAGCTTACTCGCTAAACTCTCACCAGAAACCAAGGGTATTATCAATATCCTTGGCGATGGTTTGAATCCCAGGAGACATGTTTCACACTGCTTATCATATTGTGAATATGTAAAGTGGCGGACCCTTCTCTCACTGTATTAACGCAGGTCAAAGAAGGGTTAGCACAGTGTAACCCGATTTATGTGGTCTGCGTGGATAGATTTAGAATCCCAAGCTTTCAGACTCAATTTATCCTGTGTTAAGAAAAAAAATATGATAAAAAGTTGGAGAAACAATAAAGAAATTGATAATTTTACAGACCCAATTGATTAAGAGATTTAAGTTGATTGAAGTCAATAACAGTTTGTTTTTGCTCGACTCCTTGCACATTGGTTTGAGTGGAAGCATCCTGTTGATCAAGCATACCAATAAGAGCTTCATACAGCGTTGAAGTCTCCAAACAACCCAAAGGAATATCTCTGAATATTGTTTTAGACTCTTCTTCACACCACCTCATCATCTTCTTCTTTATCACCTGGCATTCATAGCAAAACAAATTATTAATAAATCATAAAAAGTTAATAATTAATTTAATAGTAAAATTATGAGCAAACCTGGATAAGAGGATACCCTAGGACTAGGACAGAATAGACTGGATTTATAACCGGTCCTTGCCATCTCAACAAACACTTGATAAATTACTTGTTTGAACCAGTAGAAACTGAAACTCACACATAAAGAGTAACACATCAAAAGAGAGAAATTGACCTTTGTGGTAAGACCCTTTTCCTTTACAAAAGGTCAAATAAGAATAATATATTGTAATTTAACTGGGAAGTGACACCAATGGACGGCAGGGGTCGAATTACACCAGGAAAATTTGGTTAGCAGGATGCTGAAGAGCAAGGAAAATTTTTCAGAGATTGCTGAGAAGATTTTATGGCATAATAAGGTAGCTGAAGACAAAATGGTAGAAATATAATAATATATCGGTAGCGGATTAGCAGCCAGGTAAAAGAAGACCACTGCATATGAAGGCCAAGAAAAAGGCACCAGCCTGTATTTTAAAAATAACTATTATTTAAATGTAAGAAGAAATAAAGCCGTTTATTATCAATCGCCATCCAAAAGAAAGAAGAAAGAAATCCATTCATTGTCTATCATCTTCTAAAAAGGATATTTTAACCTCAATTCCTTTTTTTCTAAATTAAGCATAAGAAAATAAACAGTGCATAAGAAAAACTATAATTACATTAAAATTAAGACAATAATATAATGCTTAAATCCTCCAAACACGATTGAATTTTTCAGCAATTTACTTCCAATAAAGAATGTCTATTTTCAACTATTTAACAAATAAAAATATATATTTTTTTTTTCAGGAATTAAAAACTAAGGTATTAAACATGAATAGAGTATATTTTGTTATTGTTAGAGAGATATATACGATTCTTTGTATGTAATGGAATATTACGCAGAGTTTATACGCAGTATTTATACTTTATTTGACACAGAATAAAATAACATGCAAGAAACACATTTTTATAAAGTCAACTGAAAAGAGTTTGACATTCTGTCAAAACAAAAAAAATTGATCGCGAAATAAAATTTCCCCAACAATATGTTAATGGAAGTTGCTGTTCCATTTGATAAAGCTAAACTCAATGCCCCTGCCAGTGCCATCTGCCATCCAAAAATAGTTGTGTAAGCTCTTTGGCTAGCCCAAGGCCTCCACGGGATGTTGCCCCACAAATTAAGATTATTATTTATTGCTTTTACCATAAATTTTACCTCATCCTCCTCCATCCACCAATTCTATACTTATTGGTCCAGGAATTGAACCAGAGATCTATGTCTGTATTTTAAAAATAACTATTATTTAAATGTAAAACTGTTCCCTTGGGCCCTATCAAAGGTTTAAATAAGTTGTTAATTAAATTATTTCCCCTCTGATCTATCTTAATTAGAGGAGAAACAACTTACCCTTAAAGGTTTTGGTGTGAATTTAACCGATTCCAAGCCCATAACTTGTCCTAAAGTAGGTACAGTTCCTTTAGCCACCTTAACTGATACGATTCCAAGAGATGCACTCCCTTCCTCATCCATTCTAGTGAATTTCTCTCGATCTTTCAACTTGTATTTTCCTAATCTTACAGGATGTAGATTTTTACCATCTTCGAACGATAGAAGCTCAGATATACGCCTCTCGTTAATCACGGATTGCCTAGGAGATGATCTAGGTCGTTTAGGATGTTTAGGCCGAAGCACAAGGATCGAGGAAGACTTCTTACTTCGACGTATCCCTTTCTTCTTACAAAATGTATCAGAGTTTACACAAGGAGATCTGTATTTTTCGCCAAAACAATCAGTGGTTAAGTCCGTCATCGTCTCCATCATTTAATAAAATAAACTTCATCAATAATAAACAAAAGCGAAAAAAATAATATGAAAAAGGTGTGTTAGAGCAAAACTCATGTGAACTTTGAACCTAAAACTGATGTAAACCGTAAACCTGACTTACTAATCAAGAAAATAAGTATTATGATATCACTATTTTCAAACCTTTAATAACTTGATAGACAATTTAATTAAAATTTTTGAAACCATCATTTTTAAAATAAACAACAATTTTTAAAATAGCAAGAAATTGAAATTGACCACAGACACAGACCGATTTAAAAAGAGCAAGATGCTCCCTCCAAATTCCTTTAAAAGGCTACACTGACACTGAAAAATCCATATTTATCTAAAAAAATAACTTAATTAACAAACATATTAATTAAAAATAGAGAGAAATAGTGTTTTAATAAGTAAATTTTAAGCTAAATGTTAATAAATTAATATATCCACAATTAATAGTAATAGTGCTGAAAGATAACGGTGAGTTAAAATAGATCTATAAATAGAAATAGAAAAGTAGATCAACAGGTGTTAAAAGAAGAAGGTGATAAGAAGGAACTTCTACTAATCTTCCAAGGTTTTTGTTTTCGTGTTCAGCTGGAAAGTGTACGTTTGTTTTTAATGTTAGTTATCCCGTAATATTTTTTTGTTAATGGGTTGAATTTCGTTGATTATACGAGAGGAGTTTAATCTTTTCTGTCTAAATTATTGTTGATCTCTTGGGAAAGTTGAAATGGTTACGTGTTGTGCTATCGGATGTGTAAATAGAAGTGATCGTAGGTATTGTCGAGGTGTCACTTTTCATAAGTAAGTTTCTTATTTAATTCCATTTGTTTTGTTTTTCAATGAATATTATAGTTTCACATTGCAATATATTAGCATTTTTATTATCTTTGCTAGAAGCGGGAGAGCCTCTTTTTATTTTCTCAAGATGTCCTAAATGTAAACTGTTATTGCAATATAGATTATTGTTTTGACAACAGTTCATGATATTAGGCACGTATAGTGTATGTTAATTTTGTTGTTTTTGCTTTACCCTTCATGAGACTTCACAAGATAGTGGAAATTTTACTTAAGTTTAATAGGAAACTTTATCATCTACAGAAGAGATTAGGTAGTCTGACTTTTATGTGGCGACCTATTTATTTTACGCAGCTCCTAGAAAGAAATAAAGAGGTTTTTAGAGTGTTTGAATTACTTCAGCTGTTAGCAAATACATTCAATTCACCAACAAATCAATGGTTTTTAGGGGAGAACGTCCATTATTGACTTTTTACCACAGTCCTTAACAAGTTTTACACGAAGCGTTCTTGGAGTAGTTCTTTGTCATTATTAGTGGCTCATAGCTTAATTGAATGTCACAAATTAACCTTTTCTGTTAAATCAAATTGATAGACAGTTGTGAGTCATTGAAGGAGTTTGTGTTAAGTAGAGGAGCCTTTGTAGGCCTTAGGTTTTCTTGCCTTCTCAAACAGTTTTGTTATACCTATCTACATTTTCAATTGTTCCGTTATAGAGATTTGTCTCTCCAAATTATAGAGGAGGGTACTAGCTGCTCTTATTGGAATACCTATATCAATTTTTGTTTTAGATTTCCTTCAGAGCCAATAAGACGAGAGCTTTGGATCCAAGCTGTTCAGCGAGGAGTATGGCAACCAGCTCAGCGCAGTGTTCTATGTTCTGCTCATTTCAATGAAGAAGATTTTGATCGTTCTTCAGCATCATCCGTTAGACTGAGACCTGGTGCCGTTCCAACTAAATTCCCCGATCCTAACATCAAGGTATTTTTTCACCAAAGATGTTATATAAGCTTCTAAATAAAAGTATGAATTATGACATTAGGATTGGCAGAAGCATTTGCTTTACAGTAGTCGAACAACTAGACTTAGTGCGTTGACAGCGTGGGAAAATGAGTGACACACAGATTGGCCAACCTCTCTGGGGGAAAAAATAAAGCAACTAGGTCGCGTATATCCAGATGGCCTCTCCCCTCCACTAGAAAAATTTATCTTTGCCTAGTTGGCCCGACCTTTTGTCCGGGAAAATCTCAAGCTCTCATTGGCTCGTCCCCCCATTTTCTATTTTTTCCCGCGCTGTCATCACACTAAGTCTAGTTGTTCGACTACTGTAGTACATAGTTCTTCAGTACATTCATTCTACATCAT
The DNA here is from genome assembly GCA_001010745.2 of Gerris buenoi. NCBI lineage: Eukaryota > Metazoa > Arthropoda > Insecta > Hemiptera > Gerridae > Gerris > Gerris buenoi. The sequence continues at coordinate 235,459 of KZ651806.1, forward strand.
TTATAGTTGTTTATTATCTTCATTTTATTTTATTTTTTCTTGTTCTTTTAAGGTCTTAAAGATGTAGATTTTTCTGAACTAAATCCTTAAGATACATAGTAATTAAAGCAATAGTGTTGTAATATATATATATATTTTAAATTTCAGAGCAGGAAATCAGTAGGGAGATATACAACCAATCATTATGATGGATTCTTTTCTCTTTCAGCTCAACTTTGTGAACTTTCAGCTGCTATCCAGGTAAAAATGCTATTAGAAATTAAAGCGTTTGTAAAAGTATGTCCCCTATAGTTTATTAATATAGTTTTAATAACTATGATTTTTATACAATATAATATTTATTATTAAGTAGTAGTTAGTTGTTTTCATTATTATCTAGCAACACCTCAGGATCAAGTACATAGTCTTCAATAACAATCTGGACTGAATTTATAAAATATAAATTTATTAAAGATATATTTACAATGAGTTAATATTCTTAAAAATATAGCCAGTGTTTTTTCAATTGTTCATTCATCCCGAAGGCTCTTAGTCTAAAGAGCTTGGACCACCTCAATCATCCTAAATCAATGTTCTTTCAGGCCTTTCTTGATCCGAGGGAATAAAAAGAGTTGGAGGGAGTTAAATCGGGACTGTAGGGTAGTTGGGGCAGCATTGGCACATTTTGTTTGACTCAGTGCATTGTGATGGAGCATCCAGGCACTCGGCAATCTCCCTTCTAATGTGGCAAATCCTTAAACCTCTGAGCACTTCTACGTTCACTGTATAAGTCTCCGTAGCGAATTTGTTCAGTTTAATGCGCAGTTTGGTTGCAAAATGCTGCTCGATAGTTTGATTTATCTTGACTCTAAATCCAAAGACTTAACACACTTTTACTTCAATTAATTACATTCTTAATCTCCAGTTCTGGACATAAAAATCTCAGTTGAGCATATTCTTACTAATGTTTCCTTCTGCGTAGTATGTATAATCTATTTTTAAACAGTAGTTGGTTTTTAAACAAAGTTTTAATTATTTTTATTGCTTTTTTAATTTAGTTTTTTAAGAAAAGATGGATTTTCATAGCTGTAATAAGTAAATTGAATTTCCATATAAAATTAATACTGTAGAAATAAAACAAAAATTTAGAGCAATCATTGTAACTCTTTGACAAAGGTAGTTCATCAGCTGATAGTGGATGAGTTAATTTGATTCACTGATGAATAGAAAAACTTTGATGCTTTGTATTAACCAATCATCAAACAGAAAATAAGCTGTTTTTAATTTTTTACTTTATTATTTATTTTTATTTTTTTTTACATTCCTCTTTATATTCTTTTTATTTTTCATTATTTTTTATAAATAGTTGAATAATCTAAATGTATGAAATAAATTTATTCTTTCTTGATTAGTGTATCAAAGACTGAGGCTATTAATACTACTTGTAATTTATTCTTTATTTTATTTTTTTTTAAAGAAAAAAGATTTGGAGGCTCATCAGAAAGAAGAGGAAAATATACATTTGGAGACAAAGGTGAAACAGGAAGTAAACGATTCAGCACATCAGATTGATGAAGGAAGCACACCACAAATAAAATCTGAGGTAAAACCTGAAAATCCAAATTGATCTTTTTGGACTAGTAAAAAATTATACATCCATTAAAAAATCATTAGTACCTTTGCCACACATATTTCTCAAAGTTTTTAATTATATTCTATTTCTTTTCCCTTTTTGGGGTTCCAATAACTTTTGAATCAAAAAAGCTATAAACATGAAACTTTGCTCTATCAAAGATCGTTTTGACACTCACACTGGAAAAATATAAATCAAATTTTAATTATTATTAACAACAGGAGACAGACAGAGAAAAATAGACTCCAGTGCCGGGACTCGAACCACAGGCCTCTTATTTCCAGTATAGTGCTCTGACCAACTAAGCTACATTGAAGAATAATTTCCTCTGTCAGTAACGACACCTTGTCCCGAATTAAGCTTTACATTTTTTCCAAAACTCTAGGAATCGACATTTTTACGACAACAGAACTAGACCGAGAAATATCGTTTTTAATTATAAAGTACCCAATTAGTTGGTTNTTTAATACTTGTGTAAAGATTTTAATTTTTCATGCCTTTTTGTCAAAAACATTAAAATTTTTGTGCCCCCCCCCCCTTACTAATTTCAAGTTCACAATACCAATTAAACCCTGTTTACATGAGACTTCACTTACAACCAATTTATTTCTTTTTTTAACAAAAAATGGTTGCATAATCTAAATGTATAAAATATATTTTTTTTTATTTCTTGATTAATGTGACAAAGACTGAGGCTATTAATACTACTTTTGATTATTTAATTTTATTTTTTACAGAAAAAAGATGTAGAGGAGCATGTGCGTTTGGAAGTAGAGGTGAAACATGAAGTATACGATCCAGCATATCAGATTAACGAAGGAAGTACACCTCACTTAAAATCAAAGGTTATACCTGAAAATCCAAATCAATCAATTGGAATCAAAAGAAAGCAACCTGATGTAGTTCCTCAAACATTCAGTGAATCAAACGATTCACCTGTTACTATAATGAAAATTTCAAGAATCTCGCCGCCTCAAAGTTCCAAGGCAGTCATGCCGCATCGATTTCTTGAAATTCAACTCAATGAAAATGAAAAACAAAAAAATATCAAACCGGATATTCTATCTCAAGTTATGAGTTGTAACGAAAATTTAGCCGTATCTGTCGCGACGATTTCTTCTAACATCGACAGTACAATTACAGCTATAAAAATACCTCGGACTAGTCATAAAAATTCGTTAAAGAATGAAATATCCGTTCAAAAAAAACTGGCGCCTTTGCCGCACGAATTTCTCGAAGTAGAGCTCAAAGTTCTAGAAGAACAACAACCGGAAGTAAAATTATTTCTCTCGGATGAAATTTCAATTAGGAAAATATCCGGTAAAAGTAACATTAAGCCTGGTTTAACTATCGAGCCATCAACACCTCGTAACATGAGAGACATTGTCTTATCCAAGTTTCACTCTTTAAAAGGACTGAACCAAACGTGATCCTAGTCTATCAAAAGATCAACTATCAATGTAAATTATTATAAGACTTAGGATTGTAATTTTAATGTTATAAATATATGTAGGATAATTTGATAAGGGGCCAAGTAAACCTATTAACTACCTAATTCCTTCATAATAGGTCATTTGTTTGTGAAATTTCATGATAAGCTGTACATAACTAAATCGTAAGTGTTTTATACCTGATATTTATGTAGATCTATCTTTCTGCTGATTTTTAACATTATTTGTTTTCAATAATTTATTATTTCTATTGTTTATTATTATAAATCATTGTTTAAATACATTCTTTCCAAGGACTAAGTTTAAAAGACCAACTACTCCCAACTAACTGGCTTTTTCCTACCTGAGAGCCCACAATTTTAAATGCATTGCATTGTGTAAGAACAAATGAAATGGTATTAAAGTCTATAGTACGATAATACTTGATCTTCATAAGAAAATAAAGAATGTTATCATTTGTAATCCATAGCCACAGAAGGTTATGTACTTTGTTGACAGAAGTAAAACTACCTGCACATAATTTTATATGTACATCCACCGGGTATAAAGCTTAAATAAATAGAGTAGCCAAAGAGGCAAGGCAGATGACACCATTTTCTCAGGGCTATCCCCGCCACTAGAATACAAAGATTGAAACCTTTGTTGTGGTTGCCAAAGTTGTCAGTTTTAAAATTATAATATAAACATAATTTAAATACCTGTCATAACACTACCTTTTTACCCATAGAGAAGTCTTGTATTTTATAGCTTGCTTGTATTCTAGGGGAGGGGGAAGCTGGTGCCACTCCCTAACCCCTCCAGCCTATATCATGACGCTTCTATTTAGTCTCTATACTTGGTGTGTACATCAATATTTTAACTCTCATTTTATCAAATTTTATATTTAGTCCTTGTTAGATAATATTTATAATTTAGTGTCATAAACCTTTAGAAGTAATTATATATAAGAGAAACACTATTTGGTGCTGGCATTTGACTGTCAAATCAACTGGTGCAGTTGTATAGCTAAAAATTGTTTCATTGCAATACAATTTTTAATTGGTCCTGCCAATTTTAACAATTATAATGTATTTTATTATTTGTGAAACTATTTAAAAAAAAAAATTCTAAAAATTACTTTAATCTTCCGTGAAAAGTTGGTACTACTTTATTTATGATTTTCTATTTTTATAAGCTTTGATGGTTATAATTTGTTTTAATTTTGTTTGTTATGTATTTTTGTTGATGTTAAACAGTATTTTCACTATTTATTTTAGTAATTTAGTTGCTTGTTTTTAATTTTTTCTTTTTTTTTTTTTATTTCTCTAAAAAATTAACAAAAAAAAAATTTAAATACACTCAAAACTATTTTTCCTCATTTTTGCAGCGATAAAACAAACAGTGCATTATATCCTGTCAATACAGTAAGCATCTGTGATGGTAACACTAAATATTTCTATTAAAGTAAACAATAGCCAGTTATGTATTTAATTTAAATATGATTAATGATTCTAAGTTATCATATTAATAAAAAGGCTGTTTATATAATCTCTTGGTTTTCTTGTGAAATCTGACTTAACTGTTCCACTACTGGTGGCATCTTCTGAGGTGTTAAGCGTGTATCTTTTTTTTTTTTCTCGAAGGAACGCCATATTAAGCTGTTGTTTCATGATATTGGAAAACCACTGATGGATTTCCTCTGAAAACTAAGAGATTTATCATGAGGAATCCTGTGGAAGCCAAGTTTAGGCTGTAGATATTCTTGGTGCTTAGGCTTCCGCGGGTAGACTCGTAATAAACAGCTTGGTTTTCTGGTGAAATCCATGTCACAAAGGGATTGGAAGCATCTTCAGGGGTGTGGTCCATCATGATGTTTACTAGAAGCAACAGCAACATGGGGGTATATCTTGTTGTTGCTTCTAGTAAACATCACGATGCACCACACCCCTAAAATGCTTCCAGTAGTGGAAGCGAAACATTGGATTTCAACTTCTTTGTGACATGGATTTCACCGGAAAACCAAGCTGTTTATAGTCTAATTGCCCCATAGATTGTGTAAACCCATTGAAATGCTGCCTCAAATTCTAATATTTTTCTCTTGCCACTTCAAAAAAAAAAAAAACTGAATATTTACTATTCGAGTCAAGAAATATTATGTGCTAAAAAAATGAGTGCTTAATTTGCTAATATCACTTGTACTAATATCACGTTTTACGCTTGTATAGCATGTTGCACACCATTTAAAAATTATGACATTATTTTTAAAATGACCGCCACAAATGACAGAAAATACAAAAATTAAGGGTTTTTAAGTCATATGTCTTGCAATCGTATTAAAGGTCTTTTTTGGGGTAGGTAATGATTATTAGCATCAAAAAATAGCAACATTATACTATGTGGGGATTTTAATCTTTACTTTCATAGTGATAAACCGGACGTAAGGAGAGTTACAAATGCTCTTCTTGAATTTAATTTACATAAGATTGTTAACGAGCCGACTAGAGGTAAGCATTGCCTCGATAATGTTTTTACTAATATCGCAGACAGAATTTCGTATGAAATTGCGGGTAAATTAGCAGACCATTCTGACATCCTGATAAAGATTAGAAATATAAAGAAAGAGACCAAGAAGTACAGGAAAGTACGACCGATAACTCAATACGGTCTTGAATTTTTTAAATCCCTGCTAGATAGAACAGACTGGGGTCCGCTGTTTCAAAGTGGCGATTTCGATTATCAAGTATCTCATTTCTTAGCTACAATCAAATGGTATTATGATAACTCTTTTCCTGAAAAGAAAATTTGTAATAGCAAAAACTTTTCTAAAAAGATACCCTGGTACTCCGAGGAACTTAAAAAACTTAAGAGTAAACTCCTATCTCTATATGATATCAATCAAGCCTTTGATGTAAATTTGGACGGAGAATATAAAAAAGAAAAACTTAAATATAGAAGATTACTTAAAAAAGCTAGAAAGAATTATTACGCTGATAGAATAAGGAATAGCAAGAACACTACGTCCGAATCTTGGAAAGTAATTAATGAACTCCAATGTAACAGCAAATTACCAGTGGAAAATAATCTTGAACCGAAGAAGGTCAATGATTATTTCATTAACACCATAGAGGAGATATCGAAAAAAATAAATAAAAATATAAGGAAAGCTGAGAAAGCGGCAAAAACAGCAACAACCACAAGTAACAGTCTGTCGGTTTTTGGAGGTTCCGGCATCAGTTCATCAGAGATTGTTAACATAGTAAGAGCAATATCTAATTCCAAAAGCCAGGATGCCTATGGCCTCTCTAACCACATGCTAAAACAAATTATCAATAGCATAAGTGAGCCCCTCACATATATAATAAACAGATGCTTGAGAACCGGAATATACCCTGAGGCCTTCAAAATAACAAGAGTAATACCGATCCACAAAAAAGGAGACAAATCTGACCCAGGAAGCTATAGACCTATCGCTATTATCCCTGTCATTTCCAAGGTTCTGGAAATTGTTGTAAATAAGCAGCTACAAAGCTACTTTGAAGATAATGATTTGTTCACAAAATCACAGTTCGGATATAGAAGCGGCAAGTCGACGGTTGATGCTGTTCTTTCTGTAGTAAGCACCATTATAGAGGGTTTTGAAGAGAGGAAGAGTACTCTCCTAGCAAGCTGTGACCTTAGTAAAGCTTTCGATCTGGTTCCACATGATGTCCTCATAGCAAAACTCAAACGATACAATATAACAGATGTTGCATTAAAGTTGTTAGAAAGCTATTTAACAAATAGAATACAATACGTAAGCTTAAATAATAGCAGTTCTGGATACTTACCGGTCAAACAAGGTGTACCTCAAGGCTCTCATCTAGGAGGAACACTGTTCCTCATTACCATAAATGATTACCATTCTTACATGGAAACAATAAGATCAGGAACTTCTAACAAAACAGTGGGGTACTGTGATGATTCAATCATCATGTCGACGAGTAGTGATGTAGAAAATTGCCTAGTTAGTATAAGAAGGCTAAATGAAAGTACCAACGAATGGTTTACTAGCAATGGTTTTTTCTTAAATGACGAAAAAACCCAAGAAATCATGTTTACTCTCAGATCTAGTGGAGAAGCCAAGTCAATTAAATTTTTAGGACTAACTCTTGACTCCAAATTAACTTGGAAGAATCAAATAGGAAAAGTACAGAAGAAGCTTTCATCTCAGTTATTCCTACTTAACACGCTAAGGAAGTATCTGCCAGAAGAGGCTATGAAGCCGGCATATCATGCTCTTTTTGAGAGTCACATGACGTATGGAGTTCTGATGTGGGGTCATGCGGAGTCCCAAGAAATCTTCAGAAAGCAAAAAAAAGCCGTCAGAATACTTGCAGGAGCAAAGCAGACGGAACATTGTCGCCCACTTTTTTTACGACTAAAAATCTTAACATTTTATAGTATTTATATTTTTTATTGTTTAAAGTTTGTAAAAAGTAGGGTAAATAGTATAGATAAAATAAAAGACACTCACCACTTTGATACACGACAGAAAGATAATATAAAGCTCACTCAATACAGACTGGACAGGTCCAAAGTCGGACATAGTGTGCTGGGACACAAATTTTATAATAAATTGCATCCAAAGGTAAAGTGTTTACCTCTAGACAAATTTAACATTTATATTAAATCGTTTCTTTTAAAAAATCCTTTGTACAGCACAAAAGAGTACTTTTTACTTGATTTTAATGTGTAATTTTTTATGTTGTTATTTATTTTATTTATGATTAATTTTAACCATTTATTTATTAATGATGTTATTGTTCTTTGTCACTATTATTTATTTATATCTGACTTTTGTATATCACAGAGATGTGATCTCAGCAAATTAAAAGATTTTCATTTCATTATTGTAGCTCCTGTACAGTACATCCTAAATATGCGAGTTCGGAATGAAAAACATCACTAGTTCATCACACAGTTGTTGTTACTACCTTGGTGTAGTCCATCCTGCCCTTCTTTTTTAAGGGTAAAGTAATTTTGTGTAGACTTATAAGAACATAAACCAAATCAGACTACTTTTGTATTGAGTTACCCCATTTATGTTTGCCCACTTTTTCTTATGTTTTACCCCATTTAACTTTGTTAATATTATGGATCTTCAATAACGGGTCATCTGTGTCACTATTTTTACCTTTAGATTCAACAGATAAAGATAAACTAGGGGTTACAGGTTGTTAATTAATGATTTTAGACTTAACTCAGTTTTTTTGTGTACTTGATGATTCTCTACCTACAAACATTTACATCCTCAGTTAAAAGTAAGATACTGCTTCTGCAAATTAGTTTTATCTACGATTGATACGAAATATAAACATTTTATCTCTGTTTAGATGCGTAGAGTGTGATTCTATTTGTAATTGTATTCATTGTGCATGCTCGTAGCAAGTTTGTTTACATTTAACAATACAAATTTGCTGTTTGTTTAATTAAAGTAACTGTTTATATCGAGTTTTTAGTGTAAAACTGAGTGATTTTACGAACATAAGGAGAATAATACACCTCCCGAAATAATTAATTCAGCACAAAATACAATTAATGAATTAATTAAAGTAACTGTGAATATCGAGTTTTTAGTGAAAAACTGAGTAATTTTACGAACATAAGGAGAATAATACACCTCCCGAAATAATTAATTCAGCACAAAATACAATTAATGAATTAATTTATCTTTATCAAAAGAGAAATATGAACTTACATACAGGAATTAATATTTTTTTGTTTTTTCTGTCTTTATTATTATAATCTAACAATCATAGATAACGTTACGTATAGAGTTCGCAACTCGTGCGAAAACTGTATTTTGCTTTGCTCGTGTGGTTTTACTACCCTCGCTATCACTTGGGTGCAAACTTCAAACTTGCATGCAAAATGTTCCTTTTTGAATAATAATGTACTATTATTAAGAGAGAAACTTGCTTTCTACCATTCACAAGCAGTCATCTAAAGTACTAGAGAGATAGATTTAGAAGACATACTAGGAGCCAGAGGATATAAAAAGCTATAAATTTCAAAAAGCTATTTTTATCATGTTTGACTCTTAATTTCACCTTCAATATCCACTAAACTCCATCTCTCTAAAGGTAATGATATCTGGGTGTTCAAAGCCGGTTTTAACTTCAGAAATTATCCTACATCTGTACTTCAGTCTATAGTAACTTCAGCGCTCAGTTTTAAAAACTCAATTACATCCCTTTCTCAAAGCTAGTTTCATAGCTAGTGGTTTGCCTTACCTTACCTTATTAATTTATCATGCATAAAATGTTTTTTTTTTTCTGCATCTCACCTCATTAAATAAGTTGTTTGTATTAATTTAGGATCTCAAATCTACAATATACCAAAATAATTTAAAAAGTCATATAAAATCAATTTTAATTATTTATCATATCACTTTCATATAAGTAGTATCGAGTTTTTCTTTTCATAATTATATACAGATTATTAAAAGATAATTATATATTTATAAAAAAAAGAAACAATTTTCGTATCATACTATGTAAAAAATATAACAATTTTATATATATTTATATACCTTCTTTTTTAAAAGTGAATGCTATATTATACAAGTTACAGATTTGTGTTAAATTATTATTTAGAAAATATGTTATATAATAATATATATATATATTTTTTTAAGACTCATTTGGATTGGATATTTTATGTTAAGAGATATATTATTATTGTCATTAATAATAAAATGTGTAGACACAAATTTCGTTTTTTCTTGTCTCATCTAATATTGGACTTAATTAATTTAATTTGAATTATAAAATGGACAAAGTAGGTCTGAAATAAAACTTTTGGTTTGTCAATATACTGATCAATATAAATAATATTTTTTAAAATATAATTTTTTATCCCCTGGCAATTAAAAACAAAGATTTATCTTTCTTTCTGATCCATTTAAGTCTTAAATATATTAACATAAACGTAATTTTCTTCTTTTTTTATCAAAAATTATTAATTATTTTATTTTATATTATTTGGAATGAATGTAATATCACAATTTGTTACCAAATATAAAAAAAAGTATACTGTGTACATAATATATACTATAATAAAATACAAATTTTAACTTATACAAATAAAAATTACAACAAATTACTAAGAAAAATAAACTTTTTTNATTGACCAGCAATAATTTACTTAAGTGGTTAATAAGACTTAACTGAAGTCAATACTGATGTGTGATGAGGAGTGTGGTGAGTGATTGCCTGGGCTTAAGATATGGAAACAAACCAGAACACTATAAATTAAATATAGTATGGTATAATTCAGAAGGGGTTTTGTCAAGAGTGACTGAAAAACCAAAGAGGAACTGTGGATACAACAATCATAAATGAGAAGAGCAGAAAAAAATAACTTTGATGGTTTAGGCATCATAATGAATGACAGAAAGGTGAGACTGACTGGATTGAAATCCAAAGCCAGTTTAAGGAAATATAATGTGAATTACAGAGATGGAAAAAAAAATCTTTAATAAAATATAGTATAAAAAAACAATATGCAAATAAAGAGTATTTGCAACTGCAAAATTAAATAAAATTCTTTTAAACAACAAAAAATTTAAAAATATTTATGTAAATAATAAACATTATGGCAATTGATCAACAATACATTTATTTTATAAGTCCTTAATACAATCGACAAAAAGAATAAAAATGTGTGATTAATTAATGTAGTTTATTATTATTTATTTATTTTTGGAGGGGGGATTAGTCCCGTTCAACATTTTAGGTCACTACAGGACAGGCTTATCTTAAAATATATTAAATAATAATATATATAATATAGGAATTAAACCATGTATCCCTAGATTTGGTTTTAATAGATTAACCACTAAGCTGCGGTGGAGGAGTAGATTGATTTCTGCCAGTAAAGTGCATAATTATCTGTATTATTTCAAAAAATATATTTTAAAACTATATTAGACGTTTTTAATAAAGAACAAATTAAAAAATGAAGTATAATGATTAAGATTCCATAGGAGCAAAGATTTAAATTAAAAATAGAGGGGATACTCTAATATTTTTTTACTATTGGAAATAGTGAGATTGAAAATTTATAACACATAGGAATTAAAAAAAGTACCTCTACTAAAATTAATTTGTTTGTAAAAAGCCCGCTTTTAAAAAATATTGATTATCTTCAGTACCTTAGTGAATCATATAATTCATCAAAATTGATATACTAAGTTAACATACATTTGATTCGTTACAGCATCTATATACTTATACAAATTATTTTTTCCTCTGGCAGTAGTTACTCAAAATGTATATGCAATTAATTGTTTTTTTTTTTTTTTTTTTTTTTTTTTAAATTACTGTCATTCTTTAATCCTATGGCTCCTTAAGGTGTATCAAATTAAATACATTTATTAGTCAATCCCAATGTTAAAGACATTTTTATTAAATAAAGAAAAAGAAAAACTGAAATAAAATTATTTGTGGTTAGGAAATAAAATAATAATGTATGCACTTTTAAAATATGTAAATAATAAAGAATTGTTCTTTGTAAAATATAGTTTTATGTAAATAAAAATTTAAATATAATTTAATTTTAATATAATGTATTTGTTTTTAATTTAAATGTATATAAATTGATGAGTTATTTATTTATTTAGTTAGGAGTTTTTTTGTTTTTTTTAATTTTATTAAATCCTTTATATTAACTTCACTTTTGT
>KZ651806.1:247691-260934 GCA_001010745.2 Gerris buenoi
ATATATTTATTTATATTTTTTTATTAATTTTGTCTTTTATTATTCCTGTATTATACATTTTTATTTGGGTTACATTCATATCTTTTTTTCTTTGATTAAAAACATTAATAATTTGTTTAAAAAAATCTGGTGAAAAAATAAAAAAACCTAAAATTAATGTTATTATCAAATTTTTTTTGACGTCCACAATACAACCAAGAAGGATTTTGTGTTTAAGAGAACTTTTATATAAAAAAAATGTCTGAACCTGAACCACAAAAGTAATTTATTGTGTCAAATTTAAAGTTATTATATGAGAGCTATTTTCTACTAACTAAAAACAGTAGACTCGTCTTTCTCTAAAATATACAACATTTTTTACATTTGATTACCTTTATACTTACTAAAAAAATGAATTAAAAATATTTTACCAAAATTATCCCCCAGCTTGATGCAGTGCATAGAAAAGAAATTAAATTTTTTTAATAAAATTGACCAGCAATAATTTACTTAAGTGGTTAATAAGACTTAACTGAAGTCAATACTGATGTGTGATGAGGAGTGTGGTGAGTGATTGCCTGGGCTTAAGATATGGAAACAAACCAGAACACTATAAATTAAATATAGTATGGTATAATTCAGAAGGGGTTTTGTCAAGAGTGACTGAAAAACCAAAGAGGAACTGTGGATACAACAATCATAAATGAGAAGAGCAGAAAAAAATAACTTTGACGGTTTAGGCATCATAATGAATGACAGAAAGGTGAGACTGACTGGATTGAAATCCAAAGCCAGTTTAAGGAAATATAATGTGAATTACAGAGATGGAATTAAAAGGAAGAAGGGAAAGCCATTTACTAAGATGAGAGTGTTAGCACGGAACTGGCAGGTGGAAGGAGTTTCTATAGTCTGTGCAAAACGAGAGTTAGTGCGTTGACAGGGCGGGAAATCGAGTGACACACGGATTGGCCAACCTCTCAGAGGGAAATTGTTCCTCTAATTGGTCCGCTCTTTTGTCCGGGAAAATTTTGAGCTCTCATTGGCTCCCCACTCCATTTGCTAGTTATTCCTGTGCTGTCAACGCACTAACTCTCGTTTGGGACAGACTGTAGCGTTACCCATCACATTAAAACGCACTAAGGAAATCAATTCAAAATGGGATTTATAAATCTCGCTATCTATTAGCAGTATATGAAGGATAAACATAACATGAATTATTGTTTTAATTCACTAAAATTATCTGATTTACTAGAGTACTTATGTTTTGTTTTTTATCTCTCCAAAGAATTTTACTAATGTTCGGAAAATTAAATAAAATAGCATATCAATCTTCTTCTTGGTTGTAGCATAAATAAAAATAGTTAAAAAAACAAATTTATATTTCATTTTATAGAAACAGAAACAATATGATAAAATTAGTTTGTTTTTTTAAACAAATATATACAATAATTATTATTTTTACTCTTAAACTGGTGGGAATGTTCGTTAAAAGTCTTAATTAATCAGAGATATGTCATTTTATTTCCAAAAATTTCTAAAAACGTTATACAATTATAAGTGATAAAAAATGTAGTAAGGAGAAATATTTATTAGATTCATTATAATGAAAGTTCGTAAATATTTTCAAATTCAATGAAAAGCAGTTGTTTATAAGGCCACTTTTATATTTTGCATGTTAAGAAACATGTATAAAAAAAAAAAAAAAAAAAATTTAAGGGTTTTTAAAATAATCTTTAACAATTGGGTAAATTCTCAATAATAACTCCAACAGTCGATGCAGAGAAACAAATATAGATATTTTGCAAACTTTTAGTTCCTCATTTTTTTGGAAGTAATGTAAAAAAATTTAATCCATATTTCTTTTTTAAAAATATTAGATTTGGAAGCAATCATAATAAAAAAAAAAACCTTCATTCATGCAAGAGAAATCAAACTAAAATCATAATTTTTAAATTATAAATATAGTAGGAAGAATGGGAAATCACCATGCCTAATTTTTATTTTTATTTTTTTTTTTTTAGTTTCAAGGAACTACTTTTCCCAATTTGATCTTAATAATGCACTTATGCGCTAATTCTAACGCAAGATCATGGAATTCGATTCTAAAGACCATCCCATAATTATTAATTAGGCATAATATTATTAAAGCTTTACCCAGATAATCTCTGAAATAAATTTCTTTTATAATTAAATACAACATTAAGCTTAACATTTCAATCTTTTACAGGCACTTAATACACAATTTAATAATTAATTTATTGGAAGTGATCCCTTTAAATATAAAAAATCATTTAAGGCACTTAGAATGATTTTTTTTAGAAATTTTAAGTTTAAGGAAGTAACCTAGAAAAAAGGTTTTAAGTCTAATACAAAGTTATGTCATTTGATAAAATTTAAAAATAAAAGGAATATTTTGTCTTTTGTGAAAGTCCTAAAGATTTTTAAAGATAATTATTTATAAAGAGGCATCTACAGCTTTTTAAAAAACACTTAATTGAAACAGCTTTCTTAGCTGTAAAATTTGTGGTAGATTTTTTGAAATTAGAAGTTCTGGGCCAAATGGATTTAAAACCTACCTGACATATTTAACGTAAACAACAGTAATAAGTAAAAATAAAAAAAAATAAAGTAAATTGATTTTATAATATTATTTGGAATACCAAAAAATCTAAGTGTTCAAGACAAAACACATTATACTGGTACAATGATCACATTTATAGATATTAGATTATTATATTGATTTTGGATATTAGTGTTTTTTTTTAATAGATTTCATCAAGAAATCTATAATCAATTGAATGATTATCTTTAAAAACCTACATAACTTCTTATTATTTTCATAATATGTACAATTTCATGAAAATAACACAACATTTATGCCAGCTTCAATTTACAACAAAAAAAAACATACTACTTTCTACTCTAGTATCACACTAAAGACACAAATCTTGAGGAATAAATCTTGCTATTTTTACCAATTATTGTCACAGACATTAAAAACTCAAATTTACAATCTTCCAATGCAGTTAAATAATAACAATAATTGGAATTAGAAACAATATATACATCCTAATTTAAAATTTACTTCAAATTTTTTATCCTATAGATGTACATAAATTGAATTTTTATTCTTTCTTCTATACATAATGGAATTTAAAAAAATACACTTTATAAAAAATACAGAGACCTTAACTGGAATTGAAAACAGTTGATCCAGATTGTCACAGCCATCACTTGAATCTCGCTCTTGGAAACTTCACGTTGACTCTCTCCGAGAGGTATAAGGGAAGATGCTAGGACATACGGTACTGTCATGGTTTATGTTGATTGGTCTCGTTGACAGTAACATGTGTAACGAAGGGTCCATGAGGTTTACGATCTGCGTACATTGCCGCACCGTAGTTATGGTTTATTTGAGCAACACTTCCTCCGCTAGAGTAGTACGTGTAGCGTTCTCTACCCGTGTTCACTGTATTTTTACCAACAGGATGATTTACTACATCTAAAAAAAAAAAAAGTAATAACAAATGTGTTAATAATGAGTTCGTGGGATTTTATTTAGGCCTTAATACATTCTGCATTAAGCACAAAATCTTTAAAGCAGTAGGTACAAAGAAAGCCACATCTCCAATTAAATTATTTTGTTGTATAAAGCTATCTTTCGTTGTATAATGCTTAAAAGAAATAATCAGTGTAGGAGTTAACCCTTTGACTGCGGAGGTGTCACCAGGTGATATCTAGCATTTTCAACTGAGTGGTGGGAGGTATCACTTGGTGATACCGCATGGTGTGTGTTATTCGAGAGAGGGGATAATGGAACTTCTTCAAACGGGTTCTTTAGTAGTGCGGCTGCCTCAGAGATAGACCCAACATAATTTCAATCATTTACTCCTGCTATGCTGGTTTGCAGACCTCTTTTTTTGCAGACCCGCAACACTTCAGCCCCTGGATAGGAAGGAGGAGGAAGCTCCCACAGTCAAAGGGTTAAAAAAGAGGTTTGAATCGGAATCCACTGCTCCAAGCAGTGTTTCTTAACCTTCTAATTTGTGGAAATATAAAGAAGTAACGGTGTATTTGTGTTAAATATTTTATTAGGAGGAATTTGAGATTCACAGTAACTTAGTATAATTTTTAAATTACATTATATTTGCTCATAGATAGAGCTGAAATTATATTAAAGGTCGACCAAGAAGTCATGGAAATCTGAGGAGAGCGCTAGTGTCGTTGTTTTGGTGTCATGTATAATCAGTTTTTAATAAAATAGACCACTGTGAAGAAACACAGTGTTGTTCTTTTGTTATTAATAATTTTATTTTTGATAACTTCTATATTTTTTGCAACAGGCAACACTGCACCTGTAAGAAATCACTCATAATATACGATGATATCTTTAAATTCTTATTTATTGATTATTCATAATAATATTCTATAATAACAAATACATATTAGGTTTGTTCCAACCCAGTTATTTGTAGCGTCCTTTGCATTTGCATCATCCCGTGGATTTGAGGATCGTTCAAAAATCGTTTAGGACAGTTGAGAATATAATTTGTGCTGTATAATGAAAACAAACAAAACAGGTACCTAACGATTGGAAACCTTCCTATTATATATTGTCTTGTCTTAGCATCCGACTGTACTGACTTCGGCAAAACTCGGAAGTTCCAATTGTAAACGAAGCTAAGCTTCCAGTTTCTCCCGTGCTCATGACTTCTTGGTAGACCTTTAGTAGTAGTAGTAAGGTCTTATGCTAGTAATTGACGGGTAGGACAAACCACTTGTTTGAACCTAGCAATTAAACAATCTTTTAGGCCCATTTTAATAGCCCTGTGGTAGAGAGTTGCAGCCTCTTCACACATCATACCTCTGTACATTGTACCGCCGAAGCTAATATAATGTGATCATTAGTGAGCCATATAAATCAGAGCATCACGTCAAGGAATCGAACCCGCGACCTTATACCGCTCCTGATTCAGTGATGGCCGGGCAGCGTGGTAAGTAATTTAATCTCTCTAATGAAATTATATTAACAACATAAAAAAGGTGATACTTACTCGTATGAATGTAGTGTGAATTGTGACGAGGTAAGGAGTTACTGTTAGGATCGACTCTGTTAGAAACATGGTCTACACGCCCCGATCCAGAGTGTTGTCTAAGCATTGCCTGTACTGACTCGTACTCGTAGAAATTAGATACAGGCCTGTGTGCTGATTCTCTCGGAGCTGCTCTCTGACTATGGTAAACTTGCTGCCTCCGACTGGACAAAGCAAAAAACAAATTGTTATTTTGTTTTATATAATCAAAAATAAAGATTGACATTAATAGTATTTTATAAAAAATAAAAATGTTTCCCTTTCACCAAAAGAAAAAAAAATATAGTTGGACCCAAAATATTCCCGTGTCCAAAGGATACCTGAAATCCAAACCTGATAGTTTTACAAGACGAGTACATAAAGTTCTATGAGGATTATTTTAACAGATAAAATGCTAAAAGAAACATTAATTAAATTTATAAAAAAAAAAAAAATTATAATACATAAATATTTTGAGGTAGAAGGTCATGTGACCTGCTATTTAGGACACTTCATATTAGTATTATTGTTGTAGAGTTAAGTAGCCAAATTTACAACCAGTAGGTACCATTAAATTTAGAAGGAGAACTTTAGGAGGAGGTAGTAATGAGATTTCCTCTTTTTTGTAAACTATTAGGACTGACTATGAGGTGGTTCAAAAATAGTAGTAGTAGTCTAGTACTTCCAACTAGAACGGGTAGGATGAACCACTTGTTCGAACCTTGCAATTAGGCCCATTTTACACCCCATGGTAGAGAGTTCCAGCCACTTCACACATGATACATATGTACATTGTACCGCCGAAGCGAGTATGATGTGATCAATAGTGAGCCATATAAATCAGAGTGTCACGGCGAGGAATTGAACCCCATCTCGTTCCACTCATGATTCTATGATGGCCGAGCAGAGGTGGTTTAACCCACAGGTTCTCTGGTTCAAAAATAAGTAGAAATATTTGGTGGATTTTTAAGGAGGTGACACCTATTTTCTAGGTCTAACCTCCACTCAATCTAATATAAGTATCTTTCAAGAAACACTCTTCATCAGACAACCTATATTGTTAAAAAAAAAAAATTGAAATTTTTTGGTTAGTACACACTTGGGTGCATCACATTAAGAATTTTATGTACACTCCTTGCAATATATTGAGAAGAAAAAAATATTTTTCACATTTTGCAGGAATTATATTTTTATAAAAAAAACCCTCAAGTTGTAAAGCAAATGAAAGAATGAAATCTCCAAAAAGCCATGAAGTATATATAAAAAAAATAAAAGCCAAACCAAAATAATAACCTCTTACCTGCACTTATAATTAGAAATAAAATAAATCAGGATGTTTTCTGAAACAACTTATAATTATCTTTGGTTAATGCCTGTAATTGGGAACCGCAATTATTTGTGGTAACCAGAATAAAAGTTCTGGTAATCAAAGATTTTAATTTGGGGGAGGGGATGATAAAATATATATTGATTCATTGATAGAATAAAAATGGTTCTAGTTAGTAAAAAAAATTTGGGTGAAGTTAATTATTAGCCTAATTATCAATACCGCTATCCCTAATAACGTTTTGTTTTTAATATTTTAGAACCGGTCTGACAGACCGATATGCCAAGTAACCAATTGATTTTGAGCCTGTCTGTATGACAGATCTGCCTAAAAGTCTAAAATTCTNTTAATTATTAGCCTAATTATCAATACCGCTATCCCTAATAACGTTTTGTTTTTAATATTTTAGAACCGGTCTGACAGACCGATATGCCAAGTAACCAATTGATTTTGAGCCTGTCTGTATGACAGATCTGCCTAAAAGTCTAAAATTCTTGTGTCAGTCTGACAGACCAATATGCCTAGTAACCCATTGATTTTGAGCCTGTCTGTAAGAAAGGTCTGCCTACAAGTCTCCAATCCTTGTGTCGGTCTAACAGACTGATATGCCTAGTAACCCATTGATTTTGAGCCTGTCTGTAAGACAGATATGCCTAAAAGTCTAAAATCCTTATGTCGGTCTAACAGACTGATATGCCTAGTAAACCATTGATTTTGAGCCCGTCTGTAAGACAGATATGCCTAAAAGTCTACAATCCATGTATCGGTCTGTCAGAAATGTCAGTTGTACATTTTTATAAGTGTTTATTATTATTTTTAATTATTATTGTGATATTTTCTAAATGTAGGTATTAAAAAAGAAGCTCAGTAATTAGAGTTTCTGAACACATCCTGATAGACAAAAAAAATTTATTGACCAAAGTAATTATAATTAAGATGATAAGAGCATGCGGTGCGAAAATACTTACTTTTCAGGTGACGATGGTTCCTGATTCTTTGGCTTTCTCAATTTGACTGCCGCTATCTCATCCCTATAATAGGTGCAAAATAGTCATGCAAAAACACAATAGAACCAATCTGGTATTTTATACATAAAAATACACACAAGTCCCAGGCTTGTCACCTGTGACTATCACTCAAATAAACAATTTTGCAGGTCGAAGTTCGTATAATAAATCTTATTTTTTTATTTTTTTTTTTTATAATATTTTAGTGCAGTAAAAATAGGCAAAAAAAAAAACAAAAAAAACAGCCAAACCTCGAAAAAATTAGTACAAGCAAGGAACTTGGTGGAGATGTTGTGTTCAGCTTCCTGTTGAATATACTAAAAGTCCCCTAAAATCGAAGTTGTGCTACGGCCGCCATGTTGAAAAATGGCGGCCCTTTTTCGGTTTTTTTGCTTGTAATTCCTTAAATATTGTAGATAGAAAAAAAAGTTTCAAATAACAAATGTAGAGGACTATAAAATGAACAAATTTTGTTATTATAACATTTTCTCTAAACCTAAAATGTTTTAAGTTATAACGATTTAATCTTATTAGTCCAGGCAAAAGAGACCATATGGGTCATACCTGGGAGAATTCAAGGTAGTTCTGGAAATGGGCTGAATTATGGTTTTTTGGGTCGCTAAATACGAATTTTTAACTTACATCTCGAAATTCCCCACAACCCCCAAATTTTGTAATAGAACCCTCCCAAAAACAGTGTTTATTCAAAAAAAAAATTGTTTTTTGGAAAAAATAAATATATATTCGAAAAGAAGAAAAAAATTGCAACAAAAACTATTCTATGGCATTATTGCCTAGAACTAACAGGGTGGTGCTGGCTCAGAAGATTTGCCTCAGTGCTCCTAAGACGGGAGAGCGAATGGAAACGACAGGAGGGCTTACGGGGAGTCGTGTAGTACAAAGTGCAAAGCACAAGTACAAAGTACAAAGCACTTAAGTACAAGGACAAAGCACTTGTACAAAGTACAAGGCACATTTTCCGAGACACGCCTATAGTGAATATTTATTATTATTATTACACTTTCAACCTGCAAAATCATTAAACAAATAAATATCCATTGCAGAAATAACAAATATTTAAAGATATTCAATAAAAATTATATAATACAAAAGAAATAAGACATGTTTAAAAAACAATATCGTGTGAGTCTGTGGGTAAAATATTAAATAAATATTAATAGTTATATTAATAACACCTCAACCTAAGTGTTAAAGTTGTTATCATGCAGAGTATAGATTATTAAGAAATGAGTGCTGTGTACAGATGTTAAATACATGCTTCCATACAGTGTCATCAACATTTTCATCATCAAAAATCAATATTTATTTAATATCATTATATTACATTTTGGGTTATGTAAGATTAAAATAATTATAAGTTTATTTAAATTGTATTTTTAATAAGTTATATTCACAATAATATTAAGTAATAACAAATAACGTTTCATTTTAATAAAATTATTAATTTGTTAACTCTAAATATGAACAATTTTTTAAAATTGATAATTCTTTTTTTAATCACTTGACTCAGTTAGGAAAGACCACCAGTGTCTGCTGTGAGGGACAATTTAAGCAAAATAGCATGATCTATTGTTTAAATAATTTTAATAGGTTCATGCTAGACTCAGCAAGGGACCCCAGTTGTTCCTAGTGGGGTTTGTAGTTGTTCGAGCTAGGATAGAACTAAATAAATTATATAGCAATTTATGTAGCAACTTAAGTCAAGGGGCGTCTTTTCTATTGTGAATGTTGATTGTATGGTTAATACAGCTGATTGAAACACTAGTAATAGTAGTCTAGTACTTCCTACTAGAACAGGTAGGACGAACCACTTGTTCGAACCTTGCAAATAGGCCATCACTTAGACCCTTTTTACACCCTGCGGTAGAGAGTTGCAGCCACTTCACACATCATACATTTGTACATTGTACAAAGCGAGTATGATGTGATCAATAGTGAGCCATATAAATCAGAGTGTCACGCCGAGGAATCGAACCCCATCTCGTTCCACTCATGATTCAGTGATGGCTGAGCAGACGTGGTTTAACCCGCACGGCTACGCTGCCTCTCGTTAAAACACTAACTCTGTGCCATAAATTAATCAGATAGTTGTATAGGTCCTTTGGCCGCTCTGAGCCCTTCACATGGCTGTCTCATGAATTATTTATTATTTTAACAATTATTTCAATCAGAGATAATTTGATAAATTCAATTTCTGGGACATCGTAAGGCAAAGAAAGAGCAACGGGCCTCCAGATTGAACATCTATAGATGTTTGTGAGAGCTAAACGACCAGAGACAAAGAGAGGACTTTAGGAACAACAGTTAACGACTAGGAATCTCTCATGACAGGTAATAGTCCGCTGGAGTCAATGGGTTAATAAATAATTACTGTTAATAGAGCAAAATAAGCTCATATTATATTTATTAATCTGGTCCTTTCTTGTATTAATTTTCACTACAGTAATATAATTAAACAAATTAACTTTTTAGTTTTTTAATATTAAATTTAAATATGCATTAATATGTACTACTTTAAGTTAGAAATAATTATTTTACTTTTTTATTTTTTTAATTTGTCAAATTAATCATCTAAATATTATTAATGGCTAGAATCATTAATCAAGTGCACTAAATAATACTGTATTATTCTCTTTTCTTTTAGGTATTAGAAATATTATTTTTAAATACTGATAGAAAAAAAAAATACATTAAAAATAATAGATAATCTTAGGAGAGATAGTAAATAGTATATAATTATGTAATAAATTATATTTTAACATTTAAATAAATACAAACATAATAAGTTTGGTGTGAACAGTTGTCATATGAATGGTTCCTTTAAACTTTTTTTTGTGTACTTGAATATCAAAATTTTAAACTTTTAGAGAAAGTTCATATTGAGAATGAAGTATTTTTAAGGGTTTGTTCAAGAATATAAACTTCTTCAGTATATTTACTTAAGATTCCTAAATATTGAAGAGTAATCAAGATTAGTTCATAATCTAAACTTATAAATTAAAAAAATCTAGTTCAGATAGGTTTTAACAGAAAACTAGTTTGTAGAGGAGGTAGCTTGTTTTTCAATATTTAGTACTATATTTTACCAATAGGAGCGCTGAAGTATATATTTTCTAAATTTTATATAAAATTATATCAGAGCTCCTAGTGGACCAAAACCAAATTTCTTCAATTCAGGAATACAACTGCTTTTTGCAAAAAGGCAACCTCTTCAGAGGGGGGAGTTGTAAATCTGTGTAAAGTTAGGCTCAACTGTTGGCTTCACGGATTATATGCTCAAAACTCAAAAACATATCCATTATTATATATTTTTCCATGAGTTCGGTTAATTTTTGTGTTTTACTTTTTGTTTGTAAATTAGTATGCTGTAATACTCAATTGATAGAATATTGAGTTAAATTTAAATTTTACAAAAGTGTTTAATTATTCAACCCCGAAATAGATAAGTGATGTATTGTGAATATGCTTTCAGGAACTGCTTATTCTTTAGAGGGACAAACTTGGTATTACTCAAATTAAATAGAATAGAGATTTTTTTATTTTGGTTGAGAGAGCTCTCAGATTATTTTTTAACATATCCTAAGATAGTAAACCTAATTCTTTTTTAAAAAAAATATTGTATTGATTTCCTACAATTGTTCTGGTGCATAAGTGCGTAAAGAAACTGCAAAGTGAATGCGTGGAAACAGAAATAAAGTGGAATATACGATTGTTATTCAAGCTTACTTGAGGTGCTGTTGTATTTCGTGGTAGTTGACATAATGACTGAACCTATTATCCGTAATTCCTGTCCGGCTACCAGGTCGATTTTCATAACCAGTTTCCAACCTCTGTGCAAAACACAAATAAACAAATATAAATTAATAATTTTTATAAAACTATAAAAAAGTAATAGTATGACAAAAATAAATTCTTCTTGACAAATAACATTTTTTTGAACAAATTATATATTTAAAAAAAAAAAAAAAAATAGTGAGATTCAAATATCTTTAACACCATGCAAATTGAATCTTCTAGTTAATCAGATTGAGAATGATCCAAGGAGGGGTCGAAATATTGTAAAATTGAGGGTTTTAATTCCTTATTAGACCCAACCACTGAATTCTTGAAAACTACAGGGAATAATTTACTAATTTCTTCATTAAGTCTTTCTTGAAGTATATTTGTACCTGTTTGATAATATGATCGTATTTCTCTTGCTGCTCATCATGAGGGTAGACACCTCTCCTCTCTAGATGCCTTCGCTGGTGTTCTGCTCTAAGTTCGTTAATTCTTTCGCTTCTACTCTGGTGCATTGAAGGGTGCTGGGGATGTGCAGGATCTCCGTGAGATGAATCCATACCACCTCCTCGCCTCTTGTAAGCTTCGTCGTTCTCTTCCTGCTGAACCGCAATATACCAACATTAGCAAACAGCGAATCAAAAAAAGCAATAGGCAAAGTACGGTGGATTCAACCAAAAAGCCTCTCCAACACATGTCATGAACAAATTAATTCATTAGAGTAGGGATTACCATGAACGATCTGCGAGAGTGATTGGGAGTTACCATTTGAGAAGAGTTCAGAGTAATTTTAATTACAGTCCATGCCAAACAAGAGTTAATGCGTTGACAGCATGGGAAAAAATAGCAAAGGGGGTGGGGAGCCAATGAGAGCTCAAGATTTGCCCTCTGGATAACCATATAAGATGGTAAATCTAGTTGCTTTATGTTTTCCCTCAGAGGTTGGCCAATCTGTGTGTCACTCGATTTCCCGCACTGTCAACGCACTAACTCTCGTTTGGCACAGACTATAAGTATATTTTGATTCAGTTATATTAATCCGCCAATAAACTTAGTGCTCTAATAAGTGTAAATCACAAATCTACAATTTTACTATGGTGGATGGATGATAAGGTGTAAAAAAGAATGAATTACTCCATTTTTTGGATTAATTCATTATTTTTTACACCTTATCCATCCACCGTAGAAACAAATCAACTTATAAACGTTTTTTAAAACCTACTTAATGAATCTAGCGTAAAAATTATATAATAAAACAGGTCAAATTAATAAATGAAAAAACTGTAGGAATGAATATAAATCAGCAAGTAACAATACATAAATAACTCTAATTACTTTAAATATAATTTAATCCCTAAAGAAAATAAATAATTAAGTAATATTGCAACAATAGAAAGTAACTCTACAAATAAAAAATCAATAAAGACCAAACTTTTCCTAGCCTAAGATGTGTACAAGAGAATCTTAGACCCAATTTCAGACTAAATTTTTAAATTAATAATAAAGGTATAAATCTTTTAAATGGGAGTAAAACTGGTCAGTAACAGATATAAGAGAAACATACATTAATTGTCTTAAAAAACAAAATGAGTGAATTGGGGAAAGAACAAATAGTCCAGGAGATAGCATGCAAAAAAGTGTCTGACTAACATCAAGCTAGAATGTTGTGTACAAGTTAATCTTTTAGTGCTTTTAAGGAATATGTGGTCAGCTATGTTAGTTTGCAGGACATAAATTGGCAATAGCATACATAGACATAGATCATGGCAGAGAGAAAATGGAGATGGGCGGGAAACTTAGCAAGAAGGGACGATGAGCGATGGTCTACAAAGATGCTGCAGTGGTATCCCAGAGATAAGAAAAGAGGAAGAGGCAGACCTGCGACTACTTGGGACAATGAGATGAGACAGTGCTGCGGAAACCAGACTTGGCAGAGAGTGGCAAGAGATAGAAAGGAATGGAGCAGGATGATGACCGTATTCAGTCAAGTTTGGCTCTGCAAAGAGTAATCAGTACATTAATATTATATTAATAATAATATTTAAAAAAAAAAAAAA
>KZ651806.1:261345-287116 GCA_001010745.2 Gerris buenoi
TCAGTCAAGCTGTAGGCGCCACGGCTAAAAGCAGATTTGCTCAAAAAATAAAAAATAAATAAAAGTAACAAATAAAAAAATATATATATAGTTGTATAATATGTATAAGTGTATGTACATTTGTATATTATTATGTAAATTCTAAAATTATTGTGTTTTTTGAAGCAATAAATGGCATTCTAATTCTAATACATAGACATAGCAGCCATGTCCCACCCGTTATGGTGGATAATGTGATTTTCATGATCCTTCGTACAAAATTAGTAAGTGGACTGAAAATCAAGTTGATGTTTGTTATTCACATACTATCTAAATAAAAGTGGTCACCTACAAAGTGGCAAACAAACATCAACTTGAGAGGAAATGGATACATTATAAGCTTAGTATTTAGGGGGGCCACCAATTTTAAATATGTATTTCAATTTGAGTTTTTTTATACTTAAATAAAGTTAGTTTTAAAATGAGTATTACCTAATCATTTTTGTTTCTTAAAAAGGGGGAGGGGGGGGGAACACATTTTTTTTTTGGAGATTTTTAGGAGGCCTCGGTTACTGAAAGGTTAAGAACCACTGATGTGGCTTATATGAAGAAAAGGACACATACAATAAAGAGGGATTTAAAAATTACAGTAGTAATTCTGAAAGGATGGGAAAATTAAATTTTAAAAATTAAAAAATGAGGAGGGAAACCAATGAGAGCTTGAGATTTTGACATCCACAAGGACGAGGCAACTTAGCAAACAAAAATTTCACTGGATAACCACAGGATAACTGAAGTCAACTGCCTCGTTACTTTATTTTCCTTGCATAGATTGTCCAAACTGGGCTGTCAGAATTAACTCTAATAGTAATCCTACTATAGCCAATACAATGGAGGTTGGTATTGAAAAGAATGGATCAAGTAATGGTGGATAAATGGTTAGTAGAAGACATAATATAACAAAATTGGGAAGAACTCAAAAAGTTGTCAAAAGCAAAGCTGCAGAGCAAATTTGTGGAAACAATAAATTTATTTATCATTATAAACTAACCAATTATAAATATAACCAAAGCATTAAAATGAGTCAATAACAATGTGATTAAGAGGTAATTATGGTGTGTTAATTTTGTACGGGAATGACAATATCATTGAATTTAAAAAGTGTTTATTAAAGGACCTAAAGCAAAGTGAAAGAATATCATCATCATTCCTGTTCTATAAATTCCTTGATCATAAATTTGTGAAGTCTAATGTAGTAAAACTTACCAAATAGCTCTTCCTTTTTTGTGTAAAGATATAATGCCGCTAACAAAATAAAAATAAAAATCAGTTTATGTAATCATAAAAGAGGTGCAGTTTAATACACCAAACACAAAATGAGTTTTTGTGAGAAGACGTTGTTTTGAAAAACACAGTTGAGGAAATAAATAACATTTTATTTTTGAAGAAATGTGTAAAATGCATTCATTTATGGATAAAAAAAAAACCAAAATAATAGCTTAATTAATATGACTAATTAAACCACTTTTTATTTTATGTATTAGCTATTTGTATTTTTAATAATAAAACTAACCAATTTTGATTTGAGTTTCATACAAAACATTTGAAGAGAAATATACATTTGTATTCTGCTGTAGTTTTTAGAATTTCATACGTAACCCTTAAGGAATAGCAAGTTGGATGTATTACCTGCATCATAGCATACTGTTGATTCATTAGCCTATGGTATTGAGCCTGTATTCTATTCTGCTCATCTCTTGCTGCTCTTCTAGCTGCTTCTCTTTCATCTTCACTGGGACTGTGGCCTGTAGGAGCAGGCTGGTTGGGAGGAACAGCTCCCCCTGTAGGTACTACTTCTTTCCTCTTGGCACCAAACCTAAAAACACAATAAGATATATGTAACGACAAATAATGTAAACCATAAAACTATAATTGCTTACTTTTATAACAAAACCAATCGGTTATACACAGGGTGTCCCAGCTAATGTGGAACAGCGAAATATCTCCGTAACCATGATAGCTGTTTGCAGGGTTCGATAATGGCTATAATTGCGCTTCCAGGACATATGCTGAACATTTTCTGTTCAGCAAAAGTGTGTGCAATTTACATAATTTTAAAAAAGTAAATAGGAAGCCAAATTTTTAAAACTGGATTAGGATTTTATGGCTGAAAATAAGAAATTTTTACTTGTGGACATTTTTTGCTCCGAGCATTAGTTTGCCGTCTGGAGAGCCCTGAGCATGCTAAAATTGAAACTTTAAGTCCATTTTACAGCTAAACTAGTAGATTTAGGAAAATAATTCAATAGGAAAAAAATTCTTATTCTTAGTCCTAGAATCCAAATCTATTCTTAAAAACATGCATTATTGGTATTTTTTGCACTTTTTGAGCCTTGCTGAACACCTTTTTTTGGCAAAAAAAAAAAAAGTTTCATATAAGGTATGAACTTTAGATCAGATTTTATATTTTAGAGATCTTCAGATCAATTTTACTGTTTCACATAAGAACTTTGTACAGTGAGCACAATTGGTCTTTCTACTAAAATGAAAAGCTCCTTGTAAAGACTTTTTTAGGGAAGAATAAAAAAGGTCACATAAAATTTGATTTAAAATAAGAGTGGTAAAATATGAAATATTATAATCATGGCAAAATTATTAAAAACAAACAAAAAAACACTAAAAAAAAAGTAAGAGATGAATACCTAAACATAGATCCAATGCCTTTAAGAAGACTCTGTCGTTTCTTAGCTTTGCCACTTCTTTGGTTATCTGGTGATGAAGTATTCTGACCTAGTCTACCATCCTCGTCTTCTGCAACTGCAAATATAATAAAAACATAGTAAACACATCACGTTATAAAAATTAATTATTTCGAAACTAAAAACAAAATCACACAATATTTTATATAATCGAGAAGTGACCCGAAGGGCGACGACTCACCTCTAAATGATTTATAACGTTAAAAATTGATTAGCCATGAGCTGGGATTGAACCAGTGACCTCCTGTGCGTCAGGCAAAAACGCTACCATTAGGCCATGCCATTGTTATGAAACTCCATGCATTAAACTTATTATTTAAACTTATTATTCTGCCCATTGCCACGGGCATAACGGCTAGTTTAATATAATTGATCTATACATCATAAAGTTTTAAGTAATATAAATAGAATAAATACCTGTGCCTAAAGGAGCAAGTCTATCTACCGCAGCCCTAAAGCTTTCGTTACAGCCTCTACCCCTTATTACTTTACCACCTCCTCTTCCACCATCTTCAGACATCTGCATCTATAATTAACGTAACAATTAATTGATTAAATCACCAATTAAATGATAATTTTGTGCAATTTAAAAGCTAGAGCTTCTATTAGTCCTTCATCAGTAAATAAGGTAAAAAAGTTATTTAATCAATAAAAAATAAAAATAAGAACAAACCTCTTGAACCATAGTCTGAAGAGATTCCAAACTCGAGGATTTCTTCATGCCTAATGCTGGACCTAGTTCACCCTTTTTATAAGACTCTATCTTATCCATGGAACCTAAAAACAGGTCAAACAATGGTTATTTTAACATTAACAAATATTAAATTAATTCCATAAATGATTATGTTTAATGTGATATTTGGTGAAATAAAACAGTCAATTGCTTGGACTAGATACTTTTTTATGGTATAGACAAAACACTACATATTTGAAATAATCTGAAATTGTAAGCCAATAGGCTTAAGTGATAATTGATATTTGTAGTTCTAGTCCAGGAGATAGCGTGCACAAAAATGTCTGACTAACATAGAGCTTGAATTTTATGTATAAGTAAATGTTTGGCGCCTTTAAGAATATGTTCGAATAAGTTTGTTTGTGGGACATAGCTTAGGAATAGGCATTTTAAAAAATAAAAAATAAAAAACGGTGGAGAGCAGTCATGCCCCGCCCTTTTTAGTGGAAAATGCAATTTTCATAATCCTGAATTCAAAATTAGTTAGTAGACCAAAATTCAAGTTGATGATAGTTTGTCACTTAATAGGTTAGTTAGTCAAATATTACTCCAAATCAAAGAGGTCACCTATTAAGTGGCAGACAACCATCAACTTGATTTTTGGTCTACTAACTAACTTCGTACTCAGGATCATGAAAATTGCATTGTCCACCAAAAAGAGCGGGACATAGCCGCACTCCACTGGTTTTTTTTTTTTTTTTCAAATTTCTATTGCCAAGCTATGTCCCGCAGATGAACTTAGCCGACCACATATTTTAAAAAAACACTAAATGATTAACTTGTATACCAAATTATAGCTTGATGTAAGTCAAGACACTGTTTTGCAAGCTATTTCCTGGACTATTCTTAGCTAAAAGAAGTTCACTGACTTCAGATGTTTTTGCATCTGCTTAGGTGAAGGTACCAATGTTCGATCAGAAGAGTAGTACCTTTTGTTAAATGGAGTAACTATGTTAACTGAAGGTGTATCATATGTGTAAAACTACAGGACTTAAGCATCAAGTCGCTTGATCAAAACATCGCGTTAAGCTGATTGACACGACCTTCAAGCCGCCTTGGGGCACATCAAGCATCCCATTAATCTTTTCATCAACACTCATTTGTAGCAGAGTTTTCAACTAGGGAACTGCTCCTCCTGGACTGTAGTGAATCAGTATTTTGTAGATACCATGGTTTCGAATCAAGATTTGCGGCGTCGAGCAGGTGATTGACGGAATGCTTGATCAAAATTGCTCTAGACTATGAAGCACTCCGTCAAGTTGCTTGACTCAATCAAACTTTCCATCAATCTTTGTCAAGGCTTGACTCAAGCACCAAATAGGTTCCTAGACTATCAATCATGCTTGGCACCATTGCTTTTCCGCTATTTTGATCAAGCGGCTTGATCGTGTAGGGGCTGCTTTACACCCATCGGAACACATTTACAACCATTATATCAAACGTGGACACATATATTAACATCCTTATTTTATACAGGACACATAATTACTAAAATATTTGATTAATTTATATCGATTAGGTATTAAATAACATAATAAATAAAACAATTAAAACATAAATGTATTAAATGAGTTAACAGAGTTAGTACATACTCGGTGCTTGGACTATAGACTCTGCGGAGTTGACACGAACTAGCCCTGGACGGTTTGATTTCGTTTTAAAGATCCCAACAAAACAAACCAAAGCAAAAGAAACAAAGCACAAAAACACAGACTCATTAGTCATATTAATGGTTAGAAAACACAAATGCAACACATAAATATCAACAACATTCNCACACTCGCATGCAAAATGCTACTTTCCGCACTAGATGTACTCATTTGTAGCAGAGTTTTCAACTAGTGAACTGCTCCTCCTGGACTGTAGTGAATCAGTATTGTGTAGACACCATGGTTTCGAATCAAGATTTGCGGTGTCGAGAGGTGATTGACGGAATGCTTGATCAAAATTGCTCTAGACTATGAAGCGCTCCATCAAGCCGCTTGACTCAATCAAACTTTCTATCAATCTTTGTCAAGGCTTGACTCAAGCACCAAATGGGTTCCTAGACCAGGGGTCGGCAACCCGGTGCCCGCGGGCGCCGTGGCGCCCTCGGTGGATTTTTAATGCGCCCTCACTGACCTAAAGGTTAAAAAGACTATATAGTAGGGTAATAGACTAATAACGGGAAAAATAAAAACAAATATTTTTTATTTTCGAAATTGTAAAGGCTTAAAGTTTAGAAAATAATAAAAACATTGGTCATTTTTAAAGACATGTACATTTTTTATGTATAGTTAATTTTATTTATAATTGTGAAAAGACTATTCTTTGCCGTACATTTAAAATCGCAAAAAAATCCTACAAATACCTCTTTGTTGNATAATATGTTTTGTTTTGTCAATTTATAAAAAAAAGTTTTTTTTCCATAATATTTCACAAAAAAGGGCTTTTTTCAATGCCTATTAATTACTACCGATTGATATGCGCCCTCGGTGATTTTCAAATCTTATATTGCGCCCTTATACACAAAAAGGTTGCCGACCCCTGTCCTAGACTATCAATCATGCTTGGCACCATTGCTTTTCCACTATTTTGAACAAGCGGCTTGATCGTGTAGGGGCTGCTTTACACCCATCGGAACACATTTACAACCATTATATTAAACGTGGACACATATAATAACATCCTTATTTTATACAGGACACATAATTACTAAAATATTTGATTAATTTATATCGATTAGGTATTAAATAACATAATAAATAAAACAATTAAAACATAAATGTATTAAATGAGTTAACAGAGTTAGTACATACTCGGTGCTTGGACTATAGACTCTGCGGAGTTGACACGAACTAGCCCTGGACGGTTTGATTTCGTTTTAAAGATCCCAACAAAACAAACCAAAGCAAGAGAAACAAAGCACAAAAACACAGACTCATTAGTCATATTAATGGTTAGAAAACACAAATGCAACACATAAATATAAACAACATTCAATATTAACTATTAGTAAAACAAACATGTAATTAAAATAATGATAGGGTAAATCACATAATTACTTCCATGTTCCAAATTTTAATCAGTTTTAATATAAATTTGTTCTTTTACTTATATATTAAGGAAATTTATGAATGTTCCCTGTCGCTGACTCCTACATATCTCTGTTTTTAATTTCTAACTAATTTTTGTAACTCTATATCTCCCTGTCCTTCCCTTTACAATATCTCCTTTCATTCTATTTACCATGCAGTCTTTATCTAGAATAGTTCAGGATTGCGACTAAACTTTTATTTACATCTTAAAAAAGTTGGAATAAATGGCCATTCACACCTATATAGAATCAAATCAACAAAATTGAGAAAGGAGAGAGAAAATTGTAATCATGGATTCAAAGAAATTTTTAATTTCTGAAATCACTACTATGGATATTTTTAAACAAGGCGCGCTTCACGTAAGTATGAGTGGCGATAATCGCGGGTTTCTGTACGATTAAGTTAAAATTATTAAATTTAATAGTTGGATATTCCTTTTGTGCACTTCAAGACCTTTAAATTGATGTATAACATGCCATGGTATCCAGAAACTTTTTTAGTTACTCGCCATACTGGCCGCCATCTTGAAAATAGCGAACTAACTAGAGAACTAGAGAAGTGCCAATCTTCCAACGTCAATGTACAACTAAAAAGGGAATCGATGTGGAGACAGGGTAAGAAACTTCCTCTTAAAACCTAAAGCCAAACACCAACCTAAAAAAAGTACAATAAGAGTGCAACCCCACAAAAGATGAGATAATGTTCTAACTAATAACTGTATTAATAAAGTAAAAAACTTACATCCATAGAATAATAACAATTGGAACATGAAAGTAAACAAAACAAACAAATATTTGTTTAAAAGGTGAGAAACACATTGGTTAAAATAACACATAGTTAATGCAGGCAAACATTAAAACATGAATGTTAACATGCAATTCTTCGTGTAATAATATAACACAAAGATCTCATTCTCAAAAAACAAAAACTAAAATGAAAAACTAACAAGTTTTGTCAAAATTAAATTATTACATGGAGTTAGATCGTTTGAGGTAAAAAAGTATATAATATATTAAAATTGTATAAGTAGGTAAATAAATAAAATATTAAATACTCAAATAATATTGATTTTTAAGATATTCAAAAAAGATAATCTGATACTAGCAAATTCAGATATTTTTAAATTAAATATTTATCTTTTTTTTAAAAAAAACTCTTTATAGGACTGTAGAATGTAAACACTATATACAATTATAGTCAAATTTCATGCTTTCATATCAAACAAGAAAAACAACAGAAAATAGCACATTCAATTAATTCATACACACAACAAAATAAATGTGTACGTTTAGATATAAGTAGTCCTCAGTTATACTACGGTGACTAATACCAAAATTTAAAATATAAAGAAGGATTAGCTTATTACCTATTCAGTTTAAAAAAGGAGGGAAGTATTTGCTCCTAGCTTATAACATTATTTTCCCCTTTTTTATTGCCTATCAATTACCAATTCCACACTCGCATGCAAAATGCTACTTTCCGCACTAGATGTGTAATGTACTATTGTTTATTTGTTTGTTGTTTTTTTTTTTTTTTAGTCTTATCAACACAAACAACAAGATTAAGGTAATAACCACTTGACGTGATTGATAGTGGGTAACATGCCTTGATTTTCTGGGATACAAATTAGGTATTATTTGTGTGTTAGGAGAGTAAGATAACTACTAAACCACACATCAAGCCTAATTAACTTTAATACAATCTGTCATCTATTAATCTGTTAACAGATTAACATATCATTATGAAAAGGATCATTAACATTATTTTTATATCAGAAGTCAATAATTCCAAAACTAAAAAAAAAAAAATGAATGATTTGGACTCAGAAAGAAAACTAATTTAGAATCAATTACTTTTTAATGAAGGAATTTCTATTATGATTGTGTAATAAACTAAAAATATTCGAAAAATTTAGGTGTTATTGAAGGGTTAAGACTGAAAAAGATTCAGTAGTTAATAGATACTCAAAAAGATTGAAAAAGGTCTATGTACTTATTTCGATTGTTACTCCCTTATGTATTTTTATAATAAATAACTATTAAGACAAAGGGATGTTAATTCCCATGTACTTAGGGACAAAGGAATATCTTCAGTTTTTACAAGGGATGTAGCAGTCAAAAGAAGAACATCCCGTACATCTTCTTTAGATTGTTACTACCTTGTTTTATTTTTGTTTTTGTTTTTTTTTTTATAAGGGGAGTAACAATCTAAAGAAGAGCCAGATCTACATTGTTTCATTTGAAACCTCATTTTCTATTATTAAAAACACTCATTTCAAATTGACATAATAACCACTTGTGCATAAGGGATTAAACATCTACTTCTGAAAGGCACTAAAAAATTTACCTAAGAATACTTTAAAACATGAACACTTACATTTAATTAAATACAAAAAAACTCATTAATGAGCCTTCTTCTTTAAAAAGAATTTACCTTCAATGTGTAATTTTTAAAAGTTTGTGCTACTTTCTGGTGAGAAAACATGTTAATAAAGAATAATGTATATTCAAGTGTATTTATACTGACTTGGATCTTTCATAGAGTCTCTCTGTTTTCTGGCTGCTTTATTTCTCTGATATGTATCAGTACTTTTAGCATCGAGCGCAGCATGTCGTTTTTCAGACATACTCTGTCTCCCGAATGCATCTCTTGAAAAACCAGCTCCATCTGTATCCAGAGACAACCTGGAAACGAAGAAAATGGAACGGAGAAATTAGCACTTAAAATTTAAGAGCAAAATTGAGGTAACATATATTTCTAAAGTTATTGGTTAAGGGTGAATTTTATTGTTTAATAAAGATGTGTATAAAGTATGCAAGTCTTTTTTTTTTTTTTCACGTCTGATCTTTAATGTCGGATGTATACTCTCATCCTGGTGCTCCATCCAAAAGTTTCACCATAAAAAACTAGTGAGAGGCATTATCCAAGTGTGACCATGTACACTCTTGTCTGGCTTATTCGGGATAGTTAACTCAGAACAGATGTACTGGTTGGAGGTTATTGAGATCCATTGGATCCCCTGATACACTTTGATTTGGGGTAAAAACAATCTCCAGAGTAGAGCTTCGAGACAACCTGAGGACAAACACGAGGGGGCTCTCTGTACAATCTAAAACGGTGCCTGTCTTTAAGTGTACTGCCAGGATTCTATTTTATAAGGGGAGTAACAGTTTAAAGAGGAACATTCCGTGCACCTTCTTTATATTGTTAGTCCCTCTGTTTTTTTATAAGGAGAGTAACAATCTAAAGAAGTGCCGGATAAACTAGGTAAGGTAACTGTTTTATGACCCTTTCCTATGTTTGAAGATAATCCTTACAATAATAGAAATATGAGATTACAACTTACTGAGAAGCGTACGTTACATCTCCAGTGGTTTGAGTACTGCTTACACTGCCTCTATGTTGTTCTTCATTAGGCTTGATGTCTGCTTCACTTGGCTGCCTTAGCCTGCTAAATAAAAATAATGGATCGTTAATATTCGGATAATTCATCTTTTTAGTACAATAGAGAAAGTGTAATAGAGTGGACGGACAGTGGAAGAGAGAACATATTATTTATCATACAGGCAGGATAGTGACAAAAACACTTGTTCATTTTATCCCTGCCATAGACTGCCTGAACAAAATATTTCATCAATCAAGCTCCACATCTCAT
Source organism: Gerris buenoi (assembly GCA_001010745.2). Lineage (NCBI taxonomy): Eukaryota > Metazoa > Arthropoda > Insecta > Hemiptera > Gerridae > Gerris > Gerris buenoi. The sequence goes on from KZ651806.1 coordinate 271,549, forward strand.
CTCTGCTCAATAAATTATCTTTTCAATAGCAATAGCTGCATTTATTATTTTCTTATATTTTTTTTACATTTGTACATAATTCTTTAGTATAAAATTTTGTTAACAGGATGTTTATAACTTTCTCAGTAGTTAAGTGTTAGCACTATGTTATAAATTATAAATCTACAAGGTAAGAAAATAACAAATTTATTATTATCAAACAAGAGATTCTTAAATATGTATATTTAAATTAGCTGCTGCTAGAACCTATTTTAACGGATCAGGTTGGGCAACCAATGTGAGGAAATGAATAAAGCCACTAAGAGGTCATCGTAAGGGCATCCAGTAAAAGTATTGTTTGTCGAGTTAGCCTGGCCATCTAGATGTAAAAATCTTGACCACTCATTGGTTTCTCGCCTGCCCCAGTTTTTTTAATTTTCCCACACTATCAAAAATAAATTCTCTTCTTGGTGCGACTGTATTCTTTTTAATTCAAATTACTTTTCTGCGAAATTTACCTCTGAGGAGAGTAAAGTGGTTCGTCCTCCATGATGGTCATCTGATTAGGATTCATCTTTCCATTCAGCATCATTGTCGTTTGATGAGTCGCCTAAAAACAAACAATAACAAATTAGAAAAAGTGAATTAAACAAGACATTATTTTTTATAAATTTAATTTCAGCAAACTGTATGGAATAAAACATATGTAGATAAAAAAACAAAGTTATAATTTTAGGGTTCGATAGAATATTATAAACAGAACAATGTAAGATCATAAAATTTTGTCGTAAATCAAAATATTAGTTGTTATGATAAAAGATTTGAAGAAATTTGAAAATAAAACATTATTTTATGTTCTTTGCTGGTCAAAATTACCTCATGGACAGATGTTAAACAACTGAAAGTGGTTGAATTTGTGAAAGTGGTTGAAATTGTCTCTTCATCATCTACTTTTACAGTTTAAAAATAATCTGATTTTATATTAAAAAATAAATAAAATTATAATAGAGAATCATACCCTGTAGTAACTTTCATTCCTAAGAGCATTTAGAGGTGGTTGGTTGTTAATAATACTCCGCTCACCTGAAGAAAAAAAATAAACAAAATTATTAGAATATAAAATTTTCTTTTAAAACCAAAAAATATAACTATTAAAGTATGTTAACTTAAGTGAAAATGAAGTACGGAAAATTGAATTAAAAAATACATTTGAGAAAGAGTAGAAATACATACTAGGAGGCATGAAGATAACAGTAGAATCTGAGTTATCTGAGGTAACTGATTCTATGGAAGGTTGTGTTACGTTGGCATCTTCTTGGTTCTTACCACCTACTCCAAAAGTTTCTGTATTAGCTGCAAAAACAAACAGAAAAAAAAACTTATAGAACTTTATATAACAGCAATAGAGAGCACTTATCAAAGATTTTAAGTGAAATTGGACATTTTTATAGAGAAATGATACAAATTTCTCATAGTATATAGAAACCTGAAGGAAAAAAACAAGTTTAAAAAATAATTGATTGCAAAATTTGTAATTAAAAGGTGCATCATACACAATGCTACTCAAAAGAATTTTTTCAAAAGTCTACATGCCAGAGTCTCAATAATATTAACTACGGATATAATATTACAGAGAAGTTGAACATCAAGAATAGGACCAAAACATTTAAATAAAGATTTTAATATAATCAAATAATGTAAGTTTACCAGAGGAGTCAGTGAGTAGACTGGATACTGAGTCTGATCTGGCAGAGTTAGACTGTAGTTTCCTTGCTACGGAGAGAGTGATGTGTCCAGGTACTGGTCCATCTACCCTTAGTAAAGCTCTTCTAAGTGTTTCCATCGCTACTGTATTGGACTGACCAAGAAGAGAAACTCCGTTGACACTAAGTAGTTGGTCATTCGTCCTTAGTCTTCCATCCCTGAATCAACAAACCAATCAAATAGTTAAAGAAACAAGCTAATTTAATTTGTAAATCATTGTGAGAATTTTAAGGTGGCGTTACATGAAGAGGAAATCCTTAAGGAAAAAGCCTCCAGTATATCCTAGGGGATTTTTGTCTACCGTAAACTCACCTTTCCCAACACAAAATTCAAAAATCCTTAAAGCCGACTGTCGTGAACTCAATACACGCCACTTCTGACTGCACAGTTCCAGCCTTAAGGCGGAAAAAAATTTGTTGTTCGGGATTTCAGGGGCTGCATATCATTTAATTAAGCTTTAATATAATATTGTAAGTAAAAGAATTACAAACCTTGAAGCAGCACCGCCGTTTATCACATTCTTTACAAATATCCCTAAATCTACAGAACTTCCTGTACTATTGGCACCACTGTTATTACTCGAACTAGTCTTTCCTTTCACACTAACACCTGCAAAACACAAATGGAACAAATAATAAATAAAATATACTTGTAACAATCAATATATTCCTCTTGAGGAGTTCAAGACTAAAATCTGATCCATAATTCTCGCATACATCAAACTGTGTTCTAGTTGATTTATTTTTTAAAAATGACTGTACAACAAACATTAACTCTCGTTTTACTTATCTAAAGTTAAGATAACTTAAGTTAGTAAGATAACTTAGGTAACTAAGATAACTTAGATAACTAAGATACTTAGTTAAGATAACTTAAGTTAAGATAACGACTCCTGCTTCGACACCTTCAATTAATCTCTAGTAAAAGGACTTGATGTTTCCTAAGAACCTCTTAAGAAGTCAATCAACATCAATGAAACAAAATAATTGCTAATGGAATTCAATACACTATTAGATAGACATACCAAGGCCAGCCTTTTCAGTGTCGTGTACAGGAATGTCTAGAGTGAGTATTTCTCTCTGCCTCCACGGATAAACACATGAAGAGTCATCTTCATTCTCTTTATTATCTCTCACGTCTCCGTTCTGCAACATAGAAAAGATTTTAGAATATAATATATTTACAGAAGTACTTAATAAATACAAAATATGTAACGACTATAACAAACACCGAACGCACTAAAGGTATAAATGATCCATCACACATTACAGAAGAAACAAATCATATGGTGAAGCGGATCATAAAAAATAACTTATTGCTATTGTGCTACTATCTCAGTCCAGTACAGTCCAACTTTCTCTTTGAAGATGATATAAGGAAGGGGAAGCAATATTCCTACTTGAGAGATCCTCACACCATAAACCAGATCCACCTGGGATCAAAGTAGAATTATAATCCATGATCTACTGTTTTTCATCGTGTTTAACTTTGTTGGTTTTATTTTTTAAAAATTGGTGTAATAAGCAACATATCCATTGCATCAACTGCATACCTGTGTTTTTTCCCCAATTATTTTACATCTCTGATGAACTTAACATTAGTAGTAGTAGTCTAGTATTTCCTACTAGAACGGGTAGGACGAACCACTTGTTCGAACCTTGCAATTAGGCCATCACTTAGGCCCTTTTTACACCCCGCAGTAGAGAGTTGCAGCCACTTCACACATCATACATTTGTACATTGTACCGCCAAAGCGAGTATGGTGTGGTCATTAGTAAGCTATATAAGCGAGCGTCAAAGTGTGGGGGAAGAATCCTCATATAGAGTGTCCCTCGCCCTGCTCCGTCCTCGAACCATAGATACCAATTACATCATCATGACACGGATCTGACCCACATCAAAGAGTGGGGGAATAGTCCCCATAAAGGGTGTCCCTCGCCCTGCACCGATTCATTGATGCATTTCCGAGAATCATGGCACGGGATTGAATCCATGACCTCGAGTTGCCTCGTCTCAGTGATAGCAGTGCGGTGTCTTTAGCCCCTCGGCCACCCTGGCTCCCTTGGAACTTAACATTTGTCTCATGGTTTTAACAGGATGATCAAACAGCTACTATAAACATCCACTCAATGTGGTCATTAGGAAGAAACAACTCACATCACTGGGATCCTAACAACCACCAAATTTTACCAAATTAGTACTTAAGTTTCAGAAATGTTACAAGTAAGCTAACCACTCAGCAAGTTGATCCTCTCATGATTATTTTTTAACCCTAGTAGTAGTAGTAATAAGGGCGGGGAGGCCTAGCCTGGCAAACAGACCATCTTTGGATCCTTTTTGCCAACCCCAGACGTACCCACATCCCTCAAACCACGTCCGCCTTATCCTCAAACCTTTTCTTTTAGTTTGGATTGTAAAGGAGGGGATATCTTGCCACTTCAGTGTTTCAAGCTCTACCCTAAATTCTCCTTTCCCTAAGAATGAAAGCGTAACCCTAAAGTTACCCTGTTAAAAACTATCCTTTATCTTTTAAATATAAGTTGTTAAATATATTAGATGTTTTAATCACCTGTCGACTGTAGATGTTGTTTTCTTTCTTGGACGGAGTGGAAGTCGGGGTAACTTTACCTACTGGTTCAGCTAGAGCTGAAGCAGGGGTAACAGGTGCTTCCACTCGCATACTTTCACCGGGACTCATACTCACATCCTAATCAGGTAAATACAAACAAATAAATAAATAAATATATATACTTAGCACAATACAACAAATAAAAAAATAGCTAACAATATGTTGTTGTTTTTTTTTTTACGAAATTAATTGTTTTCACTGAAACTTACTTTAAAGTAAATAAAACTAAGATGCAAAATTGATCAATTTTTCTTTTTAAGTTTATTTACTAAGAAAATGTCATTTTTGATAAAGAGTAAAAGTAAATAATAAATGCTTGAGATTAACACAAAACTACTAATCTAATCAACTTTTCAATCAAAGTCCATTTGAAAACAAATCTTCTTATCATATTCTCAGTCAATAGATAAATCTAGCATCCAATTTACAATTTTACTTATTTATATAGAGTGGTTGCATAGTACAATAAGCTTCACTTAGTCAGTCATGTAAATTGCAATAAGAGAAAAAAAAAAACATAAATTAAAGTAATAAAAAGAGAAAACACGAAGTACACGGTTGGCATAAATTAGAAAAAAAAGGCATTCAAATGAAAAATAAAAAATAAATTATAAGAAAGATACACTCAAAAGCTATCCTCTAAATCTTCAGTAATTGAATAGTACGCTTCAAGCTATGCTTAAAAAGTAGCTTAAAATAAGAAAGTTGTTTCACTGAGATTATTTAATGCTTTCTTATAATGAATAATACTCCAATAAAAAGCTTGTTAAAATAATTCCAAGTTTCATTCAGTATCAGCTTAAGGTATGAAATTAAATATTTATACGTCAGGTTAGACGTTAAATCATAAGTAAGGTGCAGACATCTTTACTACATCATATAGTAACTAAAATGTATTTTTTTTTTTTTTTTACTTGTCACTATAATCATAACTAAGAAAGATTTATAACTTAAGTGTAATTTATAGTTAGATTCGTCTTTAATTATTTATAATTTATTTTCAGCATTCGCAAAACATATGAGATAAAAAGAATTATAATTTATTTTCATCTTTCTCAAAACATATAACAAAAATAATTAATATATTAGTATATTACCTGTGAGCCGTTTTCTTGTTGCCTAGATACTACAAGGGATACAGTACTGCCAGGAGGTAAGTTTCTTAGTATTGCCACTATGTCACCCTGAGATTTCCCTGTTACTTCTACTCCATCGACAGCAAGTAATCTATCACCTGGCCTTAACCTGCCATCTTCAACTGCAGCACCCTATCACATTAACACAAACAAGTTAGAGAAAAATAATAATTTTAATTAAAACAGAAGTTTTACATAAATTTAGAAGTTGTTTCTTTTACTCTGCAATTGATAATACTGAAACTATAGTTTTTTTTGTAAGAATAGTAAAAAAAAAAGAGCCTCTAAAGGAACATGTTTTACTGCAAGTTATACACGTTTTGAGTTAGCAAAGCTAGATTATTGGCAATCTCAAATTAGGGAAACAGACTTACCGAGATTTTTGAGATAGCAAGGTTGGAATTTCAATTATTATCATCAACTATTCTAAAAAATTTATAATTTTTGTTGCTGTTTTAATTATTTGGTTTCATTTACTTATGTTTATTAAATTATTTTTAAATTATTATTACTTCTTTTTAAATTATTTTATGCACAACTAAACACTCTTTAGAAGGTACAGTAGAACCTCGATTATCCAAACTAATTGGGACCAGAGATGGGTCGGATAGAGTTTCATTAAAAAAAAATTAAAAAAAAATACAACTAAGTGTACAATTTTATTTTAAAGGTAGATATATTTTTAAAAATTACACACATACATATGTAAAACAACACATTATATTACATTTTTTGCAGCTAGGCTTGAAAAAAATCAGGAAATCTTGTCTGTTTCACCCTGAACAAGGTGGCGAGTACCTCCAACCACCTCATTGAAGCAAGTTTGGATAACAGAGGTTCGGATAATCGAGGCTTTACTGTACTTTTTTGGTTTGATTAGGTTTCACCAAATGAAAATGGAATCCTTACGATGAGAGCCTAAATTAATTTCTAAATATTTATCATTTATTATATTATGAAATTCAACAAATTCGGACAAAATTTTGAAGATGATACACTCATTAAAAAGAAAATTCAAAAAGCCTAGATAATCTAACACACTTAAATTAAAAAAAAAAAAAGTTAAAATTAAGTATAAAATTTCGTTGTTAGCGTAGATATATACACATCTGCATAGATAGACATCAAAATTATTTAAATATTTAAAATAAAGACCTTACTTTTGGCCTTTAAAGGCCAAAAGTATCAGTCAAAGTAGTTACAAAGATCATAATTCATTTTATAAGTAGACGCAAAATCTATTAATCACACTTAAACAGCAGGTGGAAGTGAAGTTCTACCACCGCTTGTCAAAACACATTAATAACAATATTTAGTTAAAATAAAATTAAATAACTTTTTCTGAAGTATACAATTGCTTCTAAAAAAAAGAGAAGCAAACGTCATTTTCAAAAAGATGTTCAGATAGCGTGTGATAAATGATTATTTAAGATTGACTACAGATAGTTATTAACAGATGGAATGGAGTAAGTGTCATTTGTAAATCCTACAAGTAGAAATAAGTTTAACACTAAGAGTTTTTTACTAAAAGTTTTTAAAAAGACCTACTAACATATGATTTTCTTTTGATAATAGTATCATGGACCATGTAAGTAGAAGAGTTTATTAGGGGAAATTGTGTTAGTTTAAAAAAGCACTTGGGAATCTGTGTTTCAATTTCCAATCTTTTAAAAATTTCGAACTTGTTAAACCATTTAAATAATAATTATGTTCCCTTCATTCCAGAGTAGTAGACCAAAATAAGCTATCTTTTGATTATTTTGTTTTACATAAGTTTACAGAATGATTTTTATGGACTTGCATGGGGAGTAACAGTCTAAAGAAGGTGCACGGAATATTCTTCTTTAGACTTCTACTCCTCTTATAAAAACAGAAGTGTGATATTGCTTTGTACCAAAATGTAAAGGACAAAACATCCCATTAAGTCAGTCATTTATATTATAAAAACATAGGGGAGTAACAATCTAAAGAAGTAACACCTTTTATATAAAATAATTTAACAATAACTAAAAAGTTGTTGCACGATGTTTGGACATTAGTTGCAGGGTAATGTAAGTGTGTTAGACCACAGAAAAACGTAATCTCTAACAACTTTCAAATTATAATACTACGATTGTCTTACCTTTGGTAAAATATTTTTGATGTAGATAGGACAGTTGCCGGAAGCAGGGTTGTCTCTTGTAGTTAAACTGAAGCCAAGTCCAAACTGGCCTTTGACTAGGGTAATATCTAGTTTTCTACCCAGCCTCCTCGTGTTGGCAGCCATGATACCTCCAACTCCTCTTCGACTTAGACTACCAAGATGATCTACACCTGTAATAAACCAAAAACATATTAAGACAATACATAAAGACAGAGAAAGGATTATTTTTTAGTAAGAAATCATAAACCTGATAAAATAAGTCAATAATTGTATATTATGAAACACAAAAATTTCTTTCCTATAACAAATTTTTATTACATACAATCTTGAAATTGTTGTATAATTTTTTCTAAAAAGTGTTGTTAAGCAAGGGTAAGATTAGGAGATTGTTATCTTAATATTTTATTTTTAGCTTCTTTATTAGTTGTATCATATTACTTTGTGAAAGCTTGTTGATTATTTTACTCATTAGGTAATTTACTTATTTCGTTGTTTACTAGTTGACTCACTATCATATTTCCTAGTTAGCTTGTACAATAGTTCTCTTTATATCTTGTATTATTGTTAACTTGTTAGCTAGTTATTCCAATATTTTGTTTACTAGTTGACTCACTATAATGTTTTCTAGTTAGCTTGTTTAATAGTTCTCTTTATATCTTGTTCTATTGTTAACTTGTTAGCTAGTTATTCCAATATTTTGTTTACTAGTTGACTCACTATAATGTTTTCTAGTTAGCTTGTTCAATAGTTCTCTTTATATCTTGTTCTATTGTTAACTTGTTAGCTAGTTATTCCAATATTTTGTTTACTAGTTGACTCACTATAATATTTTCTAGTTAGCTTGTTTAATAGTTCTCTTTATATCTTGCATTATTGTTAATTTGTTAGCTAGTTATTCCAATATTTTGTTTACTAGGTGACCCTTCAGCTTGTTTGCTAATTGTTCCGTTACTTTATTTTCTTGTTAGCTTGGTTTANTAGTTAGCTTGTTTAATAGTTCTCTTTATATCTTGTTCTATTGTTAACTTGTTAGCTAGTTATTCCAATATTTTGTTTACTAGTTGACTCACTATAATGTTTTCTAGTTAGCTTGTTCAATAGTTCTCTTTATATCTTGTTCTATTGTTAACTTGTTAGCTAGTTATTCCAATATTTTGTTTACTAGTTGACTCACTATAATATTTTCTAGTTAGCTTGTTTAATAGTTCTCTTTATATCTTGCATTATTGTTAATTTGTTAGCTAGTTATTCCAATATTTTGTTTACTAGGTGACCCTTCAGCTTGTTTGCTAATTGTTCCGTTACTTTATTTTCTTGTTAGCTTGGTTTATTTTTATGGTGTTTTATTGTTAGCATGTTGATTTGCTTATTAGTAAAGAATACGCCTTTTATGTCGCATTTATAAAAAATAAATAAAAAATTGGTCTATTGCCAAATTAATTTAAATTAATTGGCCAATTAATCTATTGAAACTTTCTTGTATAGATATAGATACTGTATTTAAATTCCATATTACCTCATTTATTTTTAAATATCTTTAAAAACGTGATTGTTTACTTTTTCAAAAAAAAAAAAAAAAAAAAATCTAGGGTAAAACTACTTATAACTAAACCACTTATAATATTAGATTTGAAGTTAAATATACTATATTTTAGAAATTTTTTTTAATCAAAGTTATCAGAATTGGTTTCAAGAAAATATATTCTTTCATGTTTTTCAGAGTTTCTGAGGGTATTGCGGGCAATATTCTTGGCTGGAAAATTAAAACCAGCTCTTATAGTATTATGTGTTAAATCAATGTTTAATAGGTTTACCAAGCTTTTAAGAAGGCTTACATATTTCTTACATAGTAAGGGTCATAACAGAATAGATGGCCAAAGTCAATAAGCCTCTTATAATCTATTTAAAAAAAAGGTAAATGTCAGCATTATTTAATATTTTGTTTTTATAATAAAGAAACCTTATTAGGAAACTTTCTTATTAAAAAAAAAATATAATGTATTAAATAACCAATTTAATTATACTAAAATTTTAATATTAAATTTAACAATGTATTACCTTGTGGCCTATCTGAGTCGATAGGGTCAATAGTGGCTGGTTGGGCTCTATGTTCGGTGGTAGAGCCAAGGTAACCTGTAGTTCCGTGGGGAGGTAAAGGAAATGCATGATTACCCATGGGTTTCTTATTACTCTTAGATTTTACTACCTTTAACCTAAGTTCGGAACCTCTCAGTGAATCCCTGAAAATCTCCTGAACCCTGAAATAACAATGTAAGTATCACAAGAATATAGCAACTTTAATATTTGGAAGGGTGAGGATTAAAGGAGGACTAATTCCATCAAACCTGATTTGGGGACATTTTTTGGATAAACTGTAACCCTAAGAGCAAAACAGGTGAAAGGTAAGTAATTCTAGTACAGAGCTGCTACTATACAGGGTGTTACCGACCTAAACCGAAAAATTTTTTTGGGTGAAACTAGATCCAAAATGGAGCAAAACGCCACCAAGCTCACTTTTCTATCTCAATCCGTTGCCGAGATATGATTTTTTAAAGAATTTTTTAAAAAAACACACGTCGGAGAAATTTANATAAAGTACGGTACGCAACTCGTGCGAAAACGGCATTTTGCATTGCTCGTGTGGTTTTACTACCCTCGCTGTCGTTCGGGTGCAAACTTCCCACTCGCATGCAAAATGCTACTTTCCTCACTCGACGCTTAATGTACTATTAAACAATAACACAATAAAAGAAAAATTATATTTAATGAACTTTGTTACTTACAGAGGGAAAGGCTTGTTGACAAGGTTGTTTCCGTTAATAGAAACAATGATATCGTTAACAGCTATCCTTCCATCCTGGTCTATTCTTCCTCCTGGCTCCACACCTTGTACTAACAGCCCAAGTTCTCTTCCTAGAGTGTCGTAGTGTGGCACAACGTGGAGACCTAACATTGTGTTTTGACAACACTCAACTACGATCTCCTCCTCACTGTAAACACAATACATAAAAATTATTAGGCAAGTGGTTGATTATATTAAGAATTAGGAAGAGATACACATAGTTATAACCCCCAAAAAAGATGTTTAAAATCATATATAACTATTTTAGTTATAGTGTGTCCTTTGCCATTTGAGACAATCGACTGGCAAAGTAAATTTATGGGTTGCTTACAAAATCTTGAAAGAGACCCAAGACATTGGTTGCAAATAGGGTTGGTTCAATGAGATGATTTGTTGATGTCCTTGTTATTTTGGTTGTTTCATTTACCACAAGGAAGTTAACTAATTTAATTGAAACCTTCAAAGATTTACATTCATGTTGTTTCTTTGCCTAAACATACTACAGCTAAGTGTCCAAAAGTTAGTCAAGATGGTCTCAGGTTAATGCAAGAGACATAAATGTTGGTGTTATCTTTATGTCAGGTTTTTAAAAGTAATAGGATCCTGTTGCTAGAACAGGTACGTGAAAGTAGGACAACCAGAAAAATATTGGATGCAAGATTATGTGAAAATGTGGAGAAATAGTGATTTTATTAGCAAAAAACGTGTTTTTTTAAAAAATTAAGTAAATTAAGTATCAAGTAAGAGAAAGAATGCAGTGAAGTAATTTTGTTAGCCTAGTTAAACTAACTGACACAGTGGCAAAAAAATAATAATATTGCTCATTTTGATGGAAAACAAGGAATAATAAATAAATAAGGAGTAATCTCAAAAATTTTGTCTTATTTGTACCATGTCCCCAACCCGTTGTGCACGTCTCATAAATCTGAAGAATTCCTCTTCTTTACCGCCCTAGGGTGGTAAAAAAGAAGAATTCTTCACCTTTACGCACGATTAGCGAGTTTGTTTTCATGTAACCAAAACTAATTTGCTGTTTGTTTAATTAAAGTAGCTGTTTATATCGAGATTTTAGTGAAGAACAATGAGTGATTTAAGTGATTATGACGAATATGAGGAGAATAATACGCCTCCTGAAATAATTAATTCGGCACAAAATACAACTAATGAATTAATGTCATCTTTATCAAAAGAGAAATACGAACTTACATACAGGAAGTTTATTATCTTTTTCTGTATTTATTATTAAAATCTAACAATNTCGGCACAAAATACAACTAATGAATTAATGTCATCTTTATCAAAAGAGAAATACGAACTTACATACAGGAAGTTTATTATCTTTTTCTGTATTTATTATTAAAATCTAACAATCATAGATAAAGTACGGTACGCAACTCGTGCGAAAACGGCATTTTGCATTGCTCGTGTGGTTTTACTACCCTCGCTGTCGTTCGGGTGCAAACTTCCCACTCGCATGCAAAATGCTACTTTCCTCACTCGACGCTTAATGTACTATTAAACAATAACACAATAAAAGAAAAATTATATTTAATGAACTTTGTTACTTACAGAGGGAAAGGCTTGTTGACAAGGTTGTTTCCGTTAATAGAAACAATGATATCGTTAACAGCTATCCTTCCATCCTGGTCTATTCTTCCTCCTGGCTCCACACCTTGTACTAACAGCCCAAGTTCTCTTCCTAGAGTGTCGTAGTGTGGCACAACGTGGAGACCTAACATTGTGTTTTGACAACACTCAACTACGATCTCCTCCTCACTGTAAACACAATACATAAAAATTATTAGGCAAGTGGTTGATTATATTAAGAATTAGGAAGAGATACACATAGTTATAACCCCCAAAAAAGATGTTTAAAATCATATATAACTATTTTAGTTATAGTGTGTCCTTTGCCATTTGAGACAATCGACTGGCAAAGTAAATTTATGGGTTGCTTACAAAATCTTGAAATAGACCCAAGACTTTGGTTGCAAATAGGGTTGGTTCAATGAGATGATTTGTTGATGTCCTTGTTATTTTGGTTGTTTCATTTACCACAAGGAAGTTAACTAATTTAATTGAAACCTTCAAAGATTTACATTCATGTTGTTTCTTTGCCTAAACATACTACAGCTAAGTGTCCAAAAGTTAGTCAAGATGGTCTCAGGTTAATGCAAGAGACATAAATGTTGGTGTTATCTTTATGTCAGGTTTTTAAAAGTAATAGGATCCTGTTGCTAGAACAGGTACGTGAAAGTAGGACAACCAGAAAAATATTGGATGCAAGATTATGTGAAAATAGAAGAAGACAGCAACTGAAAAGTAGATGGTTGAGTGAATTGGGAGGAACTTGCAGATTCTCGGTTTAGTGAAATGGAGGATTGCTGCCAGGAGAGAGATTTACAAGAGGGAAGTTCGGGAGGCCAGAGTCCATTTCGGACAGTAGAGCCAGTAAAGTAAAGAAAAGCAAGATCCAGCCAATAAAATTAACTTTGATAAATATCTCAGCACCTAAATTTGTTATCCTCTTACATCAACTAGAGCTTTATCTACTATAACGGTTATTCCTCCATACTTCTCAGCAATATGGCTAGGTGCAAACAGGAGTCTTTGCCCGCAGACAGTTTTGTTACTACCTCAAGGGCTTATACAGTATATGGCGTGGGAGTGCACACACTGGAGGCAAAGACAGGTGCAAGACAAAAGAGTCCTCCAGCCTAGGAGGAGATGTCCCGACACATTTCTCTCCGCAGACTGTTATGCACAACTCACAGCAATTCAAGAGATCCACAAGATCCATGTTGGGTACAAAATTCCATAAGGTCCATTTCGCTAGGTACAAGACATGCAACTGTCTTGCCTCCAGTGAGCAAGGCTGTTGTAACACACAATGAAGACAGTTCCGAAACAGTCTGCAGACTGTTTTGTCTCCAGTGTGCACCTGGCATAATATCATGACAGTTTTTTATAATAATAATCAATAACAAAGTTCATGTGCAATGGTTAGTAATTTATTAAAACATACTTGGCAGATGTAGCTTGTCCAAGAGGTTCTTTTCTCTTAGTTTCCCTTGGTAATGAAAGACTTTGCATTCTATTCTCCAGTGCTGCCTTTTCCGCTGCCTCCCACCAGTGGTAACCCCTGAAACAATACAAATGAATTATGGATTTAATTAGAAACATCTATGTTCAATTGCGGGGAAGGATTATGTATCACATTTAATACAGTTCTAACAGGTTGTAAAACAAAAGTCTACAGTCTGTGCCAAACGAGAGTTAGTGTGTTGAAAGCGCAGGAAATCGAGTGACATACAGATTGCCCAACCTCTGAGGGAAAAAATTAAGCCACAACATTTACCTTCTTATATGGTTATCTGGAGGGCAAATCTTGAGCTCATGGCTCCCCACACCATTTGCTAGTTTTTCCCTGGTTGTCAACGCATTAACTCTCGTTTGGCACAGACTGTAATTTACAGAGATGATGCCCCCCCCCCCCTTCCCCAATTGATAATCCTTTTCTCACCTTCCCTCAGCATCATCAGTGGGAAGGAATCATGAATGCTTTAGTGTAAAAAGCCTGACATTATGAGCTATTGGCCTCCTCATTGCAGATATTAACATTCGAAATCCCTGTGTGGAAAAGTAATAAAAAAAAAAAAAAAAAAAAAACAACAACAACAACTTTTCCACTACCTCCTCACACTATGAAGAAATTTCTAATTACAGTGATTATAATATTCATTTTTTTACATTTTTGGGTAGTATTCATACTACGGAAAGATTAAATTTTAATTTAAATCAAATTATAATTAATTAATGACATAGAACTAGACCGAGATGTCATTAATGTTGACTTCTCAGACTTGTGGAAAAATTGAATTTACGACAGAGGAAATTATTCTTCAGAGTAGCTTAGTTGGTAGAGTGCTATACTGGAAATATAGAGGCCAGTGGTTCAAATCCCGGCACTGGAGTCTTTATTTCTCTGTCTGGTTCCCATAGTTAATAATAATTATAATATTATTTATTGAATTATTAGCTTTGCTTATTATACCTGTCAGAGTTGAAAGTCTGCATACTGAGTCGGTTGGAATTGTGCCTGGAGAAGTTCGAAGGCCTATACGTTTCCTCTTCTTCAATGTGTGTGCTCCACTTATCCTTGTAATAACCATTTGTACGCACCTCATCCTGCTTATAAAGTTAAAATACAATATTATTAATGCCAATTATAATTAATAATTAAAAAAAAAAAAAAAAATCTCAAGCTAAATTGATAGACCCAAGTTGCTAATAAATAAGATTATTTCTGTGCCTCATTTTAATGATACCATGTCAAATTTTTTCGAACATTGACATTGTGCAGTTAACTTAAGATGTTCTGTTTAGAGCGATATTACATACACTATGTCATAGCTTTAACCAATTTAAATTTATTGTTAATTTACATTTGTGTCTATATAACATCAAGTTTACAGCTGGTAAGAAAACAGTGTTTTCAAAAAAACTGCAATATTCATAGAAATTTGACATGGTGTAGTTTCCTGGAGGTAACTATGGTCGGCTAATAATAATAATTATTAAACCAGTTACCAACCTTTATTACCAAATTTGTCTCTTTAAAAATAAATTAAACAAATCTATTACATACATTCATCCACACAAACAGTAGAATGAGCAGATTTAAAATCAAAAAGTTAAAATTGATAAAATGGTTACCTTATTCCTACCGATGGGTCGATCTCTTGTTTCTGTGGTAATGAGGGGAGCTGCAGACCATCTTTTGGATGCTGCATCGTTGGGTACTGACTCACTAACACCTGAACAAATATCAAATTTTACTTACAGAATTTTTTCAGAAATGAAGTCAATAAACTCTAGAATACAATTTTAAATGCAGTTTAAAGTTGTTTATCGACAATTGTTAAAAACAGTTTATGTCGCAGTTTTATGTCGCTTTATCAAGAAATTGCAAATTAAAATCCATGTTATTATGATTGTACAGGGTAGTTTTCTGGACATGACAACCAAATATTCTGGAAGATTGAATCATATTCATATAAATATTATTATGTATT
>KZ651806.1:287303-307580 GCA_001010745.2 Gerris buenoi
AAAATGTACATATATAAATTAAATTAAAACAAATCTAAAACTCTAGAAAACACTTTAAATGCAGTTTGATGTTGTTTGTAGACAGTTAACAATACTTAAATTATCGATGGTTGTTAATAACTTTTCTCTATTTAGTTCATTTGTTATTACACGGGGTAGCTCATGAATTAGTATAGTCCAGGAGATAGCGTGCAAAAAAGTAAAAAAGTGACTAACATCAAGCTAGCATTTTGTATACAAGTAAATGTTTTGGTGCCTTTTAAGAATATATTATGGTCGGCTAAGTTCGTCTGCGGGACATAGCTTGGCAATAGGCATTTGAAAAAAACAAAATGGTGGAGAGCGGCCATGTCCCACCCTTTTTGGTGGACAATATTATTTTCATGATCCTGAGTACGAAGTTAGTTAGTAGACCAATAATCAAGTTGATGGTAGTTTGTCCCTTGACAGGGGAACACTTTGATTTCGAGTAATATTTAACCAACTAACCTATTAAGTGATAAACTACCATCAACTTGATTATTGGTCAACTAACTAACTTCGTACTCAGGATCATGAAAATAATATTGTCCACCAAAAAGGGTGGGACATGGCCGCTCTCGTTCGTTTCTTCAAATACCTATTGCCATGCAATAATATGCCATGCAAATAATATGTCCCGCAGACGAACTTAGCCGACCATATATTCTTAAAAGGCACCAAAACATTTACTTACACAAAATTCTAGATTGATGTTAGTCAGACACTTTTTTGCTCGCTATTTCCTGGACTACTATTAGTTTCTGTTTCTGAGAAGAGCATTATAATTGGATGCTGAATACCAAGAGTGCCTAAGTCAATATACATTGTCCTGCTTTAGATATGCATTTAAGTATGATAGATTTGAGTAAGGAAAGTGTCTAATTGCAAATATCTACAATAGAGATGAAGGCATCCAAACAGACCTCATATGGGTTGTTAAGCTAGGGGAGAGTTTTTACCTGATTTAGTGCAAACCAAACACTTTTAGTGATTTGCATTAGTTTATCCAGGATCCAGTTTTAGGCGGTTCTGACGCCTTTGTTAACTTCTAAGATTTTTATTATTAAATAAAAAAAACAAAGTGTGCACTCCCACTTTTGCAAAATTGTGTATAGACTTGTGAATTTCTCTGGTTTTAAATTAAAGGTCAATCATACCATTAGAAGTGGGAGGTAATAGTTGATTTAAAGCAGGCTCACTTCCTCTTCTTACTTGAAGTGAACTAGCTGAAGATATAACCCTATTGGTTACTTCTATATCAGTAGGATATCTCTCCTCATTCTCACCTCCAACCTTTAACAAAGAAAAATCAAATATTAGTAATAAAACAATAATAAGTCAAACTAATTAATTCCTTAATAACAACCTCCATTAGGGGTAGATAGCTCTTCTTCAATGAAAGCTCTCCTCTGATACACAAACTCATATGAAAGATGGAAGTGTGTTGTGATCTCAGAAAATTAGTGGCTTAGCATGACTTTTAATGGATGAGGATTGTCATCTTAACACATTCAACATGGCTACCTATTAAAGGAACCTACATCTGTGGTGAGTTACATTTGTTGCTTGGATCCTCTGTGGATACAAACGCCCAAAAAATCCAGTAAGATGGTTCTGCCCAAGAAACGAAGAAGCGAGGAAAAGAGCAGCGGAGTGCCAGAAGGGTGTGCTTGGATGCACTATGGATCCAACAGCCAGTAGCCTTTGCACAGCATGGAACCATAGTGGATTCAAACGCGTTCAATGGGTTAAGAAGGTGCCATCAAAGGTAATAGTTTTGTGGCTGGTACCTTTTAAACATACACAATATTCTCCCTTAACTACCACACTACTCCATGTATGGCTTTAATTGTGTGCCTATCCCTTCTCAGTTAGAGTTATACATTGTACAAGGCATTATGTATAAAAGGAACCACATTTACATGCACAATATCACAATTTTAGTCCTAAACTGTTTTACCACAAGAATTGTAAATAATGTTGGAGGTAGCACAATCCATATGGCCAGAGATATTATCATCAATTATAGGCAAATGACAAGTTATTATTAGCTTAAGAGCAGGGGTCGCCTCAGGGGGGTTTGGGAAGGGGAATCCAATTTAGGGGTATTTGTCAGAGATTGGGGGGATTTTTAATATTCCAAGTGACAGGCAGTTTTGGGGAAATTTACACCATGGACCTTATGGGGGATGTGCAGGGCATCCCTGCTTTAGACCATGTTCTACTCTATACATGCCTTCAACCTATAATGATAACACTTATAAATTTTACATACTTGGATGGATACTTACATGGAATATATCAGGACTATCTGAGCCAATGGAAGAATTAGCGGAAGCTCCGTCGGCTCTAGGACCATAGCCTTCTTCAAACTTGGCTACTATTCTCTCCCTATCATCTGCAACATCTGTAAGCTTGTCATCGGGGTCTAATATGCCTCCGTCACGTTCAGTCTGTAGACACTGGACTCGGACCCAACTATCGCCTGCCTGTAACAACAATCAAACAAATATAAGAAAAAATTCTAAATAGTTAAAAAGCAAGATGGATTTAAAAACATTAATATCGAGCAGTAAATTGAGAAACTAAACAAAGGCCTTTAGTCAACATTGAGATGTATCTTAGACAGATATCTTATATTAGCATGAAGGGTAATCTGGTGTTCCCATTAGACCAAGTAAATATTAATACATGGAATGGGTAAAAGAATTTTTAAAAAAGTGTAAAGCATAATTTATACAGAGATTTTAAGCAGTTTTTCTCTTATGCTTTCTCTAGTTCTCAAGCTTCTAATTTTTCAATAATTCGTATGTCTCTCAAATGAATTGCCACCAAAAGTGCATTACCGAACCTAGAACATTATAGAAAAATTGTCAAAACGAATCAATTTTTAAACTAATAAGTCAAAATATAGCTGTTGTTTTCAAACAAAAACAATTATTGCATCCGTCTACTGTATTTTTTCTAAAAATGCAAATCCTCCGAAAATTTAATAGTAGCATTATCTATTAATTTATAATGGCAGAATACTAAAAATGGTTCATTTTTTTTGTTTAGCAGCTAACGAGTTTAAACGTCCTTGACTTTGGACTGATTGCGTGCATACAAAACATTATACATTTGCTCACCTGTCACGGACCGGACTTCAGTCATGTAAATTTATTCATGAATTTTACGTGTTAACAAATTTTTTACCGGTTTTCTTCTTTGTAAAAAATTAATAATGAGATAAAACTTGCCGAATTTGAATATTGACAAAATTTACACACAACAGAGCAATAGTTTTTAATGATAATTCAGAACTTCTGCATTATCATTTAGAACTAATGCTGTGTTGTGTGTATTCAGAAATATGGTGGTGTCGTTCACCAATTAAAATACACAAAGTTTTCTTCCAGTGCCGAAAATGTACAACAAATGATTTATTCTGATCTAAGTTCGTCATAAAATTGTAATAATTACAATTCAAAAGGTTCGTCCTAAGTAATAAATCTGTTAATTATCTGCGATAAGTACTCATTCAATACTTGGCAACCTTGGACCTTTTTTAAATACCGATGCACCGTGGTCAAACATTTGCCTAACAACTCTTCTTCCTTTTGCCAAAAATTAGGTTTACAGATCCACTCACGATGTTTTGTAGTTAGGTATATAGGTATATGCAATATTGTTATTTTAAGAAGTAGATGGTATATACCTATATCAAGAAATGTCAAAAGCTAAACAAAGTTGGCTATCAAACCCTTTAGAATGCTGCCTGCGCCAGCAATAGGGTTGAATCATAGGATACATACAACATATTATCTCAGGCGCGTTCGCCTTTAGAAGGTATTGCTTCATTTAAGAGGAGTAGCGGGCAACTGCCATGCGACAAAATTATTTAGTCACCGAGATTAAAAGTTGCTCCAAAATGTTAACCTAAATTAAATTTAATTCTAATTTTAAAGTGGTTCTCTCCAAACCCGTTTACATTTTAAATTGATTTAAATCTANAAGATATAACCCTATTGGTTACTTCTATATCAGTAGGATATCTCTCCTCATTCTCACCTCCAACCTTTAACAAAGAAAAATCAAATATTAGTAATCAGTAATCAAACAATAATAAGTCAAACAAATTAATTAAAACAGAAATTAATTCCTTAATAACAACCTCCATTAGGAGGAGATAGCTCTTCTTCAATGCCAGCTCTCCTCTGATACATAAACGCATATGAATATGTTAAGTATTATTTTATATTAATCACTCATAGACATAAATTCAAATTTGTATGCAGATTTTTATAGATCTCGGAAAATTAGTGGATGAGCATGACTTTTAATCGATGAGGATTGTCATCTTATCCCATTCAACATGGTTTCCGATTTAGGAACCTACATCTGTGGTGGGTTAAAATAATACCAAATGAGATTTCACGAATTAACATTTTTAATTTGTTGTTGGGATTCTCTGTGGATACAAATGCCAAAAAATCCTGTAAGAGGGATCTGCCCAAGAAACGAAGGAGCGAGGAAAAGAGCAGTGGAGTGCCAGAAGGGTGTGCTTGGATGCACTGTGGAGCCAACTTCTATGGAGCCAAGCACAATGGAGCTAACTATGGAGCCCTCTCTTTGAAGGAGTTCAATAAGGCTGTCTAGTACCAAGCACCACAGGAGGGGAGAAAGAACTCCACCCAGGGGACAGCCTCGATTAACTACGGCACTTAGTACAGTTATTACGTTGAGCTCTCGCTAATCTGAGAGATAACATAGACTTTATCCATCCGACTAGTACTTTGACAATCCCATGTTCACCTGCCGCTTGACAAATAGCCTCGACAGGAACACAGTTGAAGGCTCCCTCGATATCCATGAACAAGCCTAAGGCCACTTTCTTGGTGTTAAGGGTCCCAAAGCCAGCAGCCTTTGCATAGCATGGAACTACAGTGGCTTCAAACTTGCTCAATGGGTTAAGGAGGTGCCATCAAAGGTAAGAGTTTTGAGGCTAGTATCTTTTAAGTATACAATATTCTCCCCTCCCTACTACACTACTCCATTTATGGCTTTAATGGTGTGCCTCTCCCTTCTCAGTTAGAGTTGTACTAGGAATTATGCATAAGGAACCACATATACATGTACAATATCACGATTTCACTCCTAAACTCTTTTACCACAAGAATTGTAAATAATGCAGGAGGTAGCACCATTCATATGGTCAGAGATAATATCATAAATTACAGACAAATCACAAGTTATTATTAGCTTAGAGTAGGAGGGCTCACAGGGGGGTTAGGGGAGGGGTAATCCTATTTAGGGGTATTTTTCAGAGATCGGGTGGAGGGGGATTTTGAAATATTCCAAGTAACAGGCAGTTTTGGAGGAATTTGCGCTATGGGCCTTAGGAGGAGCACCCCTGCATTAGACCACGTAGTTCTACTCCATACATGCCTTCAACCAATAATGATACACTTATAAATTTTACATGGATACTTACATGGAATATATCAGGACTATCTGAGCCAATGGAAGAATTAGCGGAAGCTCCGTCTGCTCTAGGACCATAGCCTTCTTCAAACTTGGCTACAATTCTCTCCCTATCATCAGCAACATCTGTAAGCTTGTCATCGGGATCTAATATGCCTCCGTCACGTTCAGTCTGTAGACACTGGACTCGGACCCAACTATCGCCTGCCTGTAACAACAATCAAACAAATATAAGAAAAAATTCTAAATAGTTAAAAAGCAAGATGGATTTAAAAACATTAATATCGAGCAGTAAATTGAGAAACTAAACAAAGACCTTTAGTCAACATTGAGATGTATCTTAGACAGATATCTTATATTAGCATGAAGGGTAATCTGGTGTTCCCATTAGACCAAGTAAATATTAATACATGGAATGGGTAAAAGAATTTTTAAAAAAGTGTAAAGCATAATTTTTACAGAGATTTTAAGCAGTTTTTCTCTTATGCTTTCTCTAGTTCTCAAGCTTCTAATTTTTCAATAATTCGTATGTCTCTCAAATGAATTGCCACCAAAAGTGCATTACCGAACCTAGAACATTATAGAAAAATTGTCAAAACGAATCAATTTTTAAACTAATAAGTCAAAATATAGCTGTTGTTTTCAAACAAAAACAATTATTGCATCCGTCTACTGTATTTTTTCTAAGTATGCAAATCCTCCGAAAATTCAATAGTAGCATCATCTATTAATATATAATGGCAGAATACTAAAAATGGTTCATTTTTTTTGTTTAGCAGCTAACGAGTTTAAACGTCCTTGACTTTGGACTGATTGCGTGCATACAAAACATTATACATTTGCTCACCTGTCACGGACCGGACTTCAGTCATGTAAATTTATTCATGAATTTTACGTGTTAACAAATTTTTTACCGGTTTTCTTCTTTGTAAAAAATTAATAATGAGATAAAACTTGCCGAATTTGAATATTGACAAAATTTACACACAACAGAGCAATAGTTTTTAATGATAATTCAGAACTTCTGCATTATCATTTAGAACTAATGCTGTGTTGTGTGTATTCAGAAATATGGTGGTGTCGTTCACCAATTAAAATACACAAAGTTTTCTTCCAGTGCCGAAAATGTACAACAAATGATTTATTCTGATCTAAGTTCGTCATAAAATTGTAATAATTACAATTCAAAAGATTCGACCTAAGTAATAAATCTGTTAATTATCTGCGATAAGTACTCATTCAATACTTGGCAACCTTGGACCTTTTTTAAATACCGATGCACCGTGGTCAAACATTTGCCTAACAACTCTTCTTCCTTTTGCCAAAAATTAGGTTTACAGATCCACTCACGATGTTTTGTAGTTAGGTATATAGGTATATGCAATATTGTTATTTTAAGAAGTAGATGGTATATACCTATATCAAGAAATGTCAAAAGCTAAACAAAGTTGGCTATCAAACCCTTTAGAATGCTGCCTGCGCCAGCAATAGGGTTGAATCATAGGATACATACAACATATTATCTCAGGCGCGTTCGCCTTTAGAAGGTATTGCTTCATTTAAGAGGAGAAGCGGGCAACTGCCATGCGACTAAATTATTTAGTCACCGAGATTAAAAGTTGCTCCAAAATGTTAACCTAAATTAAATTTTATTCTAATTTTAAAGTGGTTCTCTCCAAACCCGTTTACATTTTAAATTGATTTAAATCTAAGTTTAGTTTAAATTATACCTTCGATTTTGGAAGTTAAAACTGAGTTTTTTACTTAATCTAAACATATGTGTAATTGAATCGATGAGAATTAAAATCACTGAAATTACCTTAATCTGATTTAAATGTTTTGTTAATTGTTGATACCTGAACAACAATTATTTCTTAGTTAATTTAAATAAGTCGTAATTATTTTATTCTTAAAGAACCGCGCAGACGATCGACATTTAAAAATCTGAGAGATAACATAGACTTTATCCATCCGACTAGTACTTTGACAATCCCATGTTCACCTGTCGCCTGACGCTTGACAAATAGCCTCGACAGGAACACAGTTGAAGGCTCCCTCGATATCCATGAACAAGCCTAAGGCCACTTTCTTGGTGTTAAGGGTCCCAAAGCCAGCAGCCTTTGCATAGCATGGAACTACAGTGGCTTCAAACTTGCTCAATGGGTTAAGGAGGTGCCATCAAAGGTAAGAGTTTTGAGGCTAGTATCTTTTAAGTATACAATATNCAAAATTGATAACATCAAGAAGAGTTTAAATAATATTAAAATTAAAACAGATCGTACCTCTTGAATTAAAGAGGCGCATCAAACAATGAAATGTGACCCTTAGATTTGAAAACAGCAGAAATTAATAACTCACAAATTAGGTTTTGTTTTTAAATTAAAGATTGGATGGTATAAAGTAATGACTAGAAAATATTCACGGCAATTAATACATTACAGTGTTATCACATTTAATGGCACAAATCTGGTTTGTACATGTACATACATACTTATAAAAACCCATCTGAATTAAAAGGACAATTGAAAGCCTTTTGTTAGCAAAAGATAACTACAGTGGCATTTCATTAAAAACGTTAAGACATAATGTATAAAATCAAGCTGCACAAGATAATCATGTGTCTTCACCAAAAAGTAAAGATAACACAAGACATCTGTGAAACACACGGTGTTTAAAAAGAAAAATAAAAATGCTACATATGAAATCCGAAACGGCAAAGGACCTACCTATATGTGCTTCTATAAAAAAAACGGAGGCACAGATGGAATACATTCGTTAAGATATGTCACTCTTTAGAGTGGTACCAAGGGTGAATCGGAGAACAAAAAAAAATTAAAACAAAAATGACATCCATCTAAATCTTAGACGGAAATAAGGAGTTACAGAAAGACAAAATAAAAAGGTTTGGTTAAGATTGAAGGACTTCTTCCGGTCTTTAAGAGTGTTAAGATCCAAAGTAATTTACTGATAGTACCCTAAAAACCTTAATGTGCCTTCATAAGAGTTTGTGTCCAATACAAAAGAGATTTTAGCACATGTGGTTCACTGACCATAAACCCACTCGACCGTCATTGATCTTGACCTTCCCTTAAAAACCATGACATATGAAATATAATGAATAGAAGGAACTGGTAGCCCTTAAAAAGTACAATAGCTTCTGAAGTGCCCACTTGGTTTCCGTTCTTCTAAGAAGGAAACATTTAGTCAGATTTCGGTGAAGATGTCATTGGGAAAATTGCATCTACGTTAACAAAGGCAAAAAACTCTAGATGATTAGAGGGAAATCAAACACGCTCAATTTCTTAAAAAGAGGTAGTTGAACTGTGCCTAAAATAAGTTGTAGTGTCAATCTGTAAACCTTATGTGTGGCAAATAAGGGTTCACACATGGTAGTCGAAACCCAAATGACCTTCAGTAAACGCACTTGAACTTGTCCCTTGACACGTGAAGCAAAAGTTAGAGATTTTCCTAAAACCTTTAAAACGTCTTTTGAAGGTTTGTTCAATGGCATCTAAACATATGTTCGAAATAACATATGCTTCAATCTTTAACAAAGTAGATAGCAGTTGCATTTGGCATTTATAAATTAGTCTTTGCAATTACGATTACGACGTATTAAGGTCCTTTGAGATAGATTTAAGGCAATTAACTGCTACAAAAGAACATTTTGAAAGTTAATTTTATATGTTTATTATAAAAATCATAATAACAATATTAATAAATTCCGTTTAAAACCAACAATTTACTCACAGCTAACAACTAAAGTAAAGATGAAAACAACTTCCCATTAAATTCGCCATACTAAAAGCAAATTTCATACTGAAATTATGAATACTTTGGGACCGTTCAGATTAATTTTATAAAACAAATGGATCGTTGGTTTCCATAATTAACTTATGAGGTGAGATTTTAAAGGAAAATATAATTTTAAATAAAATATTATAAATAACAGTATAATATAGGTCCATTATGTAGGCTTCCGCAGTTCATAATAAAGGTCACGCTAATGCGGTGCTCACCCCTCCTTGATTGCCATATAGGTCCTAACACTTTCGTTTTTGCACTCAAATTTGGTTGCATCTTCATAAGAGAGCACAATTATTACATCCTGTACTTAAACACACTCCAGAAATCTTTTTTTCAAAACGGGACCTATACACTATACACATCGATAAGCGGACCACACAGTAAGAATTCCATCCGCATTAGATAACAATAGTTTGGAACTTCTTAGTTATTCTTCGTAGGACAAAGAAAAATTCTATTAAAATTAAAGTATCTCTAAAAAATAATAATAATAAAACACCCTTTGAAAATATTAATAACTTGCATCGTAGTCGCGAAATTTTTAATCAGTGAAAGTTTCAGCTTTATAAATAGCCGAAAAATGTGTTACAAATTAATTAAAAAATAAAAATCGCACAAACTTAACTGAAGTGAGTAAAAATTGACTACAGAAAATTAATCTTAGTGCGCGTGAGCACAAGCGGGGAGCCAATGACAAATCATGAGAAGTTTCAAATCCTGACCTCTTATTGGCTCCCCACTCCATTTTTCCCCGTGCTGTTGACTCACTATAGTCTTATAGTCTGTGCCAAACAAGAGTTAGTGCGTTGACAGCGCGGGAAAAACTAGCAAATGATGTGGGGAGCCAATGAGAGCTCAAAATTTGCCTTCTGCGGATAACCATATAAAAAATTGAATGTAGTGGCTTTAATTTTTCCCTCACAGGTTGGCCAATCTCATTCCAAGTCACTCGATTTCCCGCGCTGTCAACGCACTAACTCTCGTTTGGTACAGAATGTAGGACTAATGTGGCACAAACTGTAGATCTAATAGTCTATGAATTAGTTAAATAAAGTGTCAAAGCGACTTTATCTGAGATCGGAATATCCGTATGTTTACAGCTCATTGCGTGGATAAACAACCAATTAATTTTACATAATATGGAGCAGTTCATTTGATAATGATTATAGTTAAATCGACGATTACTTAAGACTCTAACTTAGAGAAGCTTACGTTAAAAAAAATAGATAAAAAAAGTAACACATCTTATTATAATGTAAGATATCTAGAGAAAATGTAAAAAATAAAAACTAACAGGCTGATTATGATGACAGATGGTTCTCAAGTCAGCAATGTTGTTAAGCTTGTGAAGTTTCTCCACGTCGTACTTGTGTCTCCATGTAAACAGTGAACAGACGTTATGAGCCAATTTCTCCGCAACTTGTCTGCACCCCCGCTCCTCATCCATAATATCATTTGTATTCCCGCCGAAAAAATACTCCCGCGAAAAATCAAAACTATATTCCACGCACTTTATAACTTCAACAATAATCTAATTTAAGATCCACAAGTGTTGATAAATTGATTAAGTCTATATTAATCACATATTTAGTATTCGATAACTGTTCTACTGTTTATAAAGTATGTTATCACTCTTAATTTATTTATATTCATAAATGTATGATTAGATTAAACTATGTATATTTTTTTTTTACAATTAAGTTTTTTTAAAAATTGTACTCTCAAAGTCCTACAATTTTCTTTTCACATTATTGCATATTATTAAGCTAAACTTTCTGTAACTAATAGGAAATAAAAAATAAATTCAATAATTATGTTAATATAAATACTAGCTGTATCTGTTATCAATAAAGAGAGCTATTTATATTTATACCTTGGACACCATTAATATTTTTATGTAAAAACAAAACAAAAAAATATTGAACCTATAATTTTATTTAGTCAACATTTTTTTTTTTTTTAAACCATTACCTTAACGTTATAACTAACTTAACAATATATTTTTATTCAATAAATCTTCAAATAAATATAAATAAGAACTAGGTACATGTATATATTATACTGTACTGAATTAAATAGAAAATTTAGGATAGCGAGGGTTGGTCAAAAGTAAAAAATTTTAAGTTCTAGATTTACCATAGTTTCAAAAAATATTGATTTGATTAACCGAAGTTTCGAAAAATATATTTCCTTCAAGGTATAATCCAAGTTTCATTTTGATTTGATTAATCGAAGTTTCGAAGAATATATTTCCTTCTTCAAGGCATAATACGAAAATGAATACAAATAACTTTTTCCGAAAAATCGGTGAAGGATTTGACTGATCCTCGCTATTCTTAAATTTAATATAAATAAGACTATCCTTAATTTTAATATAAATAACGTCAAACAATTAGATGGATTATGAAAAACGTCCCCCCCCCCTAAAATTATATTATTTTACGATTCCGGCTTTCTATTCCTAGAGATCATCTTCAGAGCCTAACAAAGAAATGGTTCAAATAACAAAACAACTTTAAATGTAGAGGGTATAGGAGTTGAAGGTTTAATACTCTGGAGATTAAATGAAAATAAAAGTTAGTGTTCAATTCTTGATTCTTGAGCAGTTGAAATCACGAGAATCGGAATGAATCAATATTATAAATGTCAGAACAAATCAAAGACAATGTAATTTTCTAATCAGTCAGCTTGAGAATGATTCTGGGAGGAGTCAAAATATCGCAAAAATAGACCTTTTATAATTGCTTAATAGGACCTAACTACTAACTACTCAAGAATTGAAAACTATAAGGAACATTTATTCTTGAAGTGTTTTTAGTGACCAAGATTTATTCATCAGATCTTAAAATAAATATAAATAAACTTAACATCAGTATTAACTTTAAGAAGAAAAATCAAATTAAAAAATATCTTTTTCTTAAGGCTTATAGAACACTAACTAAAAACTGAAACCAAAAATGATATATTCCGAAAAGGAAATTTTACGTTTTCACTTTCTACTACCTAATGTAATTAGTAATAAAACATACATAAAAAAAGAAAAGTTTAGTAAAATACTATGGCGGTGTTATGCGAACGGAGTGAAACTGAAGGCCCGTATGAAGTGAGTACACGCACTCTACTGTTATCGTATCTCTCTAGATAGGGATATCAAGTGAAAATTCAGATGACGGGGAGGGAAAAGATTTCACGGCTTGACGGCCCGGACACAGTACTACACCTGGCAAAACCAGGCTAGGGAAAATATGGTTTTCATTCCTTAAAAAACCCATATTCACCGTTTAAACGTATCAAAAGAAGAGAAAACGTTAAAAGATGTGTAGAAGTATATGTAGTTGACAAATATTATATAATACACTCGTATTCGTACGCTTTTTAAATCCAAGGGAAAATATAGAGACATTTTTTTATGCATATTATGTGTTACAATGAATCGCAGAATTATATTAACCAAAACAAGTTACTGATTAGTAAGTGCTGTTAACTAAGCAAGAGCAAGAGAGTAAGTTAGGTACTAACTGTAAGGGCTGTTAACTAACCAAGAGAGTAAGTTACTAAATAGTAAGTGGTGTTAACTAACCAAAAGAGTAAGTTACTAACTAGTAAGCACTGTTAACTAACCAAGAGAGTAAGTTATTAACTAGTAAGTGCTGTTAACTAACCAAGAGCACGAGAGTAAGTAAGGTACTAACTAATCAAAGAGTAAGTTACTAAATAGTAAGTGCGGTTAACTAACCAAGAGAGAAGTTACACTAACTAGTAAGTGCTGTTAACTAACCAAGAGAGAAGTTACTGACTAGTAAGTGCTGTTAACTAACCAGGAGAGAAGTTACACTAACTAGTAAGTGCTGTTAACTAACCAAGTGAGAAGTTACTGACTAGTAAGTGCTTTTAACTAACCAAGAGAGAAGTTACTGACTAGTAAGTGCTGTTAACTAACCAGGAGAGAAGTTACACTAACTAGTAAGTGCTGTTAACTAACCAAGTGAGAAGTTACTGACTAGTAAGTGCTTTTAACTAACCAAGAGAGAAGTTACTGACTAGTAAGTGCTGTTAACTAACCAGGAGAGAAGTTACACTAACTAGTAAGTGCTGTTAACTAACCAAGTGAGAAGTTACTGACTAGTAAGTGCTTTTAACTAACCAAGAGAGAAGTTACTGACTAGTAAGTGCTGTTAACTAACCAGGAGAGAAGTTACACTAACTAGTAAGTGCTGTTAACTAACCAAGTGAGAAGTTACTGACTAGTAAGTGCTTTTAACTAACCAAGAGAGAAGTTACTGACTAGTAAGTGCTGTTAACTAACCAGGAGAGAAGTTACACTAACTAGTAAGTGCTGTTAACTAACCAAGTGAGAAGTTACTGACTAGTAAGTGCTTTTAACTAACCAAGAGAGAAGTTACTGACTAGTAAGTGCTGTTAACTAACCAGGAGAGAAGTTACACTAACTAGTAAGTGCTGTTAACTAACCAAGTGAGAAGTTACTGACTAGTAAGTGCTTTTAACTAACCAAGAGAGAAGTTACTGACTAGTAAGTGCTGTTAACTAACCAGGAGAGAAGTTACACTAACTAGTAAGTGCTGTTAACTAACCAAGTGAGAAGTTACTGACTAGTAAGTGCTTTTAACTAACCAAGAGAGAAGTTACTGNAGTAACCTTTTACTGTGCAAAAAACATTTCACGACACGATAACTACATAAGAGTCACGTATGGGGATCCTGAGTTTTTTTAAAGTTATGTATAGATTTTTTTTTCCTTTAGTCGGTTTTGTGTTTTCAATCACTTCAGGATGACAAAAAAAAAAATCCAGCAAACTGCATCTGTAAGTTGAGAAACGCTCGGGTGATTATCTCACGCTTTCCATAATATAAAGGCAAGACTCTCACACGTTACACAAATGTACAGTCGACGTAGAAAATCAAACTATAATAATATAATAGCCAAGCCAGCCTAATTTAGACTTATTATCAAAAGATCTAGATTTTAAAAGATAAAATCATTATAATAATAGTTCAAAACTGCACTTCCTCAAGAAAAAAAAAATTAAACTGTTGGACATTTAATAAGAAAGAAAGACAATTGTTAAACTACTAATGGACTACTACTGCTAATGGGCTAATGGACAAATAATCTAGATTCTATTATGTATTTACCACATTGAAAATTGAATTATCTTCATTAGAAAAATAGAGGACGATAATTAATAGAATAACGATATAGTTATGTATTACCAAAATAAGTAAAACTTGTTCTGTTTTATCAGTTTAAACTATAATCAATAGAAGAAAAACTTTGTAGCTAGAAAGAAGAAGAGAAATATGGATCATATTTTACATTCTAGAGGTGGAATAGGCAAATAAACTTACGGAGCAACGAAATATAAGAAGCTGGAATGACAAAATCAAAGCTACTCTCTATAAAGTGTAAGCACTCTCTATAAAGTGCTCACACTATAGAGCTACTCTCTATAAAGTGTGAGCAAATTAGGATCGGAATTTGACGAACTGCACTAAAAATGAAGCTGCACTGAAAAAATCCACTCATCTAACAAACATTTAACTAATCTTTTTGTCAAAAGTTGGGAAATTAGCAGCAGTAGGGCAACACTGATTCTTTTTCAAAAGAGAAAATGTGTACTCAGTAATGACACTTATTGTTTTAAAATATATAAAAAGAGAAAAAAAGGTAAGAAAACCGTTTTCTTTTTACCAAAAATAAACAAACAATGCAAAATAGGTAAATTACGTAAAGTTATATTCAAAAACAAAAGAATCAGTGTTGCTATACAGTCACATGTTTTTCTTTTCCTTTTCTTTTCTAAACTAAGATGTATTATATAAAATTGCTAATCCCTCAATCCTGTAATAAACTTTCACTGTGGTTGGTCGGTTGATCAAAGTACATATTCTAAAATATCAATTTTAAAAAGTTGTACTAATTAATAAATTAATTAAAAATACATAAATACATACATGTAATTTAAAAGGAACGCGGCTGTAAGGGAAAAAGTATTTATGCTATCGTCAATATTACAATAGCTGAACTTAGCAACGTAGCATAAGAACTCTAGACCACTTATAATCCAAAATCTTACTAAATATATTTTTTAATAGTTTTAGCTAAGATATTGCATCATTTAATATTCAATATCTTTAAACTACTAAACAACTTTTTTCCTGATAATAAAATATTTTCCCATAACACGCACACCTTTTTTTTTCCACATTCCGTTCAAAGTTGCAACGAATTACACAACCGCTTGACTTGAGAAAAATTAAAAATATAATCTTGATTTTCCCATAACAATTAAACAACATCTAATAATAAACTCATAATGATACTAATAATTAATTCATAAGCAGCTATTAAAAAATAACTTAGTAAGGTGACACAAGAAAAATCCATACCCCGAGGAGAAATCGAGAAATTTATTTTAGCGCTAAATTTCGAGGCTCTTACCTCTTAAAAACTTTGTAAACAATGAATTTAAATATAACTATAACCGTATGAATAGTTTTCCCGTGAAAATACCTATAACCAGGTTCGATTCGCCGCCAGGAAGGAGTTATTTTTAGGCTACATTTTGATAAATTTTTCAATTATACATAATTTAATTTAACTACGAAAATTCGAAACAACTAATACATGGAAAACACTGGAGCAAGTAATATATGTACTCGTGTATGAGAAAGTTTAGTAGCAGTTGCAAAGGACTTTTTGTGTGTGTGTGTGTGTGTAAGATTTAAGACATTGATAATTCTTATCAATAGATGCCTTCTTATAAATATTTGATTTAGCAGTTTATACTGATCTCATTGAATTAATTGAGTACAAGAACTTATTTTGATCATTAACTAACAACTGTTGACAATGCTTATAGGGATTTGAATTTAATACGAAATATTAGTAACTTAATCAACCTACATATAAATTTGTTTTTTTTTAAAAAAAACTATGAACTCCATTTTAGACCTTGTAAATCAATAATTACACAGATCTATTACGCTAAGTATTGAAATATCGATTAATTGATTTATAAATAATACTTTTTATAAAGCTATCAATAATTCAGAAGCATTAAAAGTGCGGACAGATATTAAATTCAACGAGCGTACTCAAATCTATTATAGTTCTAAACGAATACAACTACGTGACCAAGTTACGTTAGCCTTGTTAGTGTAGAACCGTGATTGAGAATTCTAATTATTTTAGTTCGTTCTCTATAGGTAGCCTGTATTTGTCAATGCAGAAGTGATTATTATTAGTAAAGAAGCCTTAGAGAATTGATCTAAACTATCCTTTAGACTTTAGAATTTAGTAGGTGTGTCAAACAAATATAAATTTTACAGAAGGAAACCGACAATTAAGTAAATGATTTCGACCGAGATTTTTGCTTGACAATCTATACTGAATAAAGCATAACTCTATGTTAAAAGTATTTGCTTTACAAGTTTCTTTATTAAACAAATAAAACACTAATTTGATCGGCTTAGCCTATATACTCACGGCATTATACTTAGTAAATTTAACAGCTCAGATTAGCCAACCTATGTGAAAGAAAAAAGTAAAACCCCTAAAAACACATATTTTTCTTTGCCTAGATGGCCCAACTTTCTACCCGCCAAAATCTCGAACTCTCATTGGCTCCCCTCCTTTTTTTCCGAATTTCCCGCGTTCTTAGAATAACAAAGTTTAATAGCATGAGTGTAGTGATAAGCGTACTCGCATCCTGCCTAAATCTGAGGTCAAATACACCCACGTGTCTGGTGATATGATTCGAATCCTATAGATAGTTAAGATGGTTTTATGATCACGATCACTATGATCATTTTGAGTAAGTGTGTATGGTGGCCGATCTCCACTCTGTAATTTACTCAAATTGAATAATGTGTTGGTGCAGTAAAAGAGTAGTGAGTAGTAAAAGAGAAGTGTGTTGAGTAGTAAAAGAATCAGGAAAAAAAAGACTTGATCAGGTGTAAATGCAATTAGTTGATCATTTAATTTCAAAAGAGTTTTGCTATATTAACTTATAGATAGGATCTAGGAAGTTTGGTGTTTTATCTAATCTAGTATCTTTATACCCGAGGGACACTAATTCTAAAGTCGTAAGCTCGTTGAATTAGACAACTTATGGATATTGACTGAAAAATACTAAAATACAATTTTTAGGACAGCGAGGGTTAGTCAAACCAAACCTGTATTTTTTTACATTTTACTGATAATTATGTCCTTTTTACCCTAAAAACTTCTATAAAAACTTCTATAAAACTTTACTGGTTAAGATATTTTAGCTTGAAGAATATCATCTAATAGCTTTTAGTTTTTAACAATTAATGAGTAATAATAAGAAATTTTAGAAGAATTTTATCAACATTTGTATAGTTATTAAATTTACCAAAACAGAAGGTACAGCTAGATATACAAAAATCTTTATTTTTATCAGTAGAAGACTTTGGACTATAAGGAAAGTAGTACTTCTGACACGAAATCAGTGGTTTTGATTTTTTTTAGAATGGTATAAAATCATGAAATGTCATTACCAGACAATGACCCAGTCTGCCAACTATAATGTATCCATTGTGGAAGAATCTAGCTTTGAAAGGCATTATTAGGTGAACCAGAGCATGTATACAACTAGTACACATGCACTCTAATTTTAATTCAATGAGCTTACGACTTTTAGAATTAGTCTTACTGATGTGTTAAAGCTACTAGATTAGATAAAACACCAAACTTCCTAGATCTATCTATAAACACAATTCTAACAACTTAAGAAAATAAAAAAATAAAAGCGAAGGAAATAATACCTAAGATAACGAAATAATAATATATTAACACATAGAAAGGATAAAACGATTTAACAGCTGCACAATAAGAAATCAAAAAATGAAATAAAACATATGTTTTATATCGTGGTTAAATGTGAAGGATGCTATAGATTGATTTACTATCACTAAATTATAAACCGCAAATTCTATTAAACTATGTATTACTAAGATGTAACATTGTTGCAAGACGATAAAACAACAATTAAACACCAGGGTATGAAATAGTCAACAAAAAGAAGAAAGAGCAACACTGTTTGTAAACAAGGTAAGGTTATTTTACTTAAGTAAGGTTTTTTTACTTCCGTAAGGTTATTCGTTCTTCTAATTGTCTTGTTCAGCCGCTATTTTATATAAATTTGTTCTCATTTAATATAAAATTATCATTATTATTTAATGAACATTTTTAATATATTAATGAAGAATAAAACAATAGGTGAAGCTATTTTGTGCGAAAATTTGCACAGCTGACGCGCTAATGTTGTTTTAAGTATGTAGTACATTGTATACCATTGTCCATTTTAGTAGTAGGTAAATATAACATTCAAATTCTGTTTGCACAAATTATTTAATCATGCCCTAGATAAATTTCATTATTTATATTCTATGTAAATTTATTCTATCATATAGTTAAAGTTAATCGTTCCATTTATTTAAATTATAATTAATATTTACGCATCTAAAGAAGGTATGATTTGACATTAAAACAAAGTTTTTATCATTATGTTATCATCGATTTACCTTAATAATTATCTTAAATTAGTTCAATTCTTATTTAAAATTGAAATAAAACTCACGTAAAAAAATGGTTCAAGATAATTTACCTGAGTATAGTCATGTATTAGGTATTTTTTCCAAAAGTATGTTTGTTTTCGTTCTTATCTTATCTTCTAAAAAAAAAAATTTAAGAATGTAATAAAATTAAAAAAAAACGTAAATCATAATATAAGATTTGTTGAGATGTAATGTACGGTTTATTGTCTCTTAACTGTT
This sequence comes from Gerris buenoi, assembly GCA_001010745.2. Taxonomy (NCBI): domain Eukaryota; kingdom Metazoa; phylum Arthropoda; class Insecta; order Hemiptera; family Gerridae; genus Gerris; species Gerris buenoi. Next base: position 306,413 of record KZ651806.1, read on the forward strand.
TTTTATAATGACCTCGTATGACCTTGTTTGTTTTTAAATGACCTTCATTAAAAAAATATATATATACATAATACATACGTTTTATGGATATATATTTGTATATATTTATTTACACAATAAATTATTTTTTTACTTATTATACTATGAACACATTTTCTCTCCCTTTATGTATTTTTTTTTTCTTTTAAAAAATTAAATAAAAATTGAAACCAGTTAGGAACTGATAAAGTTGGGTTGGACTGGTTTTTATAAAATATTTATTATCACGTAAACAAAATGCGTCAACTTTTTTTACGTTGAATATTTTTGGTATAATTTTGAGCTAGATAATTATCGTACATACGTAATGCTAGGTAAGTTCCGTATTACATAAATTTACTTTTTTATGTTTTAGATTTCCTTTAGACATATCTTAAGGTAAATAGAAAAGCTTTTTTTTTCATTTATATAAAAATAATGCAATAAATTAAAAGAAGTTATTTTGTCCGAAAGGCACAAAACAATACAACACAAACGATTTTAAATAAAATAATAAAATTCCAATATCATGGGCTGTAATCAATAATAATGTATATATGTAATTAATAATAATACATAGTACGATTTATTAACTTACATTACCTAAAAACTCAGGTCGCGAAAAACAGAATATTTATTATCGAATAGGAATTAGGAATTAGAATAGGTAATAAATTATTATAAATTAGAATAAATAATAAATTATCCTTGATATCCTCGACTGATCCTCGATGTCCTCAAAGATCAGTCAAAAATGTCTATAATTAGAGGCCTGCCTCTAAATTCTAAATATAGATTTTTAAACCCTCATAAGTAGATTTATTTAAGAACTATTTTTAAAAGTATTACAAACGAACTCTCAACATAATAAGGTTTGAGGCATGGACTTCTACCATAAGTTTTTAAAAAAGCAATAATATTTCGTACGAGTATGTTCTAATCCCCAATTTTTCAGCAGTTTTAACAGATGAAAGACAACATTAGAGATTAGAATAACATAACCTCTTCATATAACCTCCTCAAGAAACTTATATTATCATAACCTAAATTTAATACTTGTGAACTCTGTTTATTGTGACTTTGATAGATATCAGATGTTATTTAAACTCCAAATTTTATGTATACGTGCAATCTTGTTATGTAGTCTTTT
>KZ651806.1:325256-341943 GCA_001010745.2 Gerris buenoi
TTTATGTTATTATTATTTTTTTTTTTTTTGCAAGAGTTTCATATCAAGTGTTTAAGTTTTTTGGAATAGAATGAAAAAATAATAGTATAGGGTGTAAAAACTGTGATTAATTAATAAACGATATTTTGAGGATTCATATCAAGTTACAACGTTACCCTAATAACTTAGGAATAAGTAATTTCAGTTTCAAATAGATTATGTTGTAAATTGTAAAGCTATATTGATTTTAGTATCCGATAAGTAACATTTGTTCAACAATAATAGCTTCCCACTTCTAGAAAGTTCAAAGTAATAATAATAATAAAAAAAATGTTTAACAAGAAAAAACTTATTTCACCAACCACTATTAACTCATCTTCCCATTGAGTCGAACATATTGTATGATTTAACGTTTACATAATAAATCACTTTTATTTTAACATAACAATACAACAAAACTACAAACAAAAATCAGTAAGTCATAATTATTATTAAAAACTTTTTTATGTATAAAACGCAATATAATAAGAATCAGAATATCAATATAACACTAATCTTTATGAATGAACAGACAAAAAAAACATGAATGAATCGGTAGAAAGATATGAATGGAAAATTTCAAAAAAATATTGTTCTATATTGCAAAATGGTATACAAGATATGAATGGGAGGACGTAGGATGAGTTTTTATGAATGAGTGTGACAGAGATGTGTATTATTAGTGATTTATCGTGGTATTGTCTATTGTCTCCTTGGATTTTGTTTTATTTAATTTCGAATGTTTATACATAGATTAAGAGAAGCTAAAAATGGGGAACGGTAATTATGACGTAATTAGAACGAATCACTGTCATTTAGTTAATGATTTTATTGCAGTTTAGGAACATGTACAAGATTATAGGTATTGAGAAACGGATGCAAGGAAAATTATAAATATGGCTTGAAGGGGAACGGTACAATCTTGATTTCGTAATGTAAAATTTAAATCAAGGTCATTTTCCTACTCTAATAAATATTTAAACATGAAGTGCTTTTGAACTTTAAACCGTTGTATGCAGCTAACTAACTATAAGTAAGGTATGGGATAAGACGGCCCGGATTCGTCAGAAAATCTACCAATCAGCCCACACTTCATCCTTTCCAATAAAATTTCCTGTTGGGAAAATGCAGGTTGGTAGAGTGCTCGTCCACTCGACCGAGAAAATCCTGCGACACACACTTCAGCAGATTGAGGAAATCAGCCAAAGTTAGGAAGAAAACGTAGATCCGAAATTAAAACGTTCGATCAAGCTCAATAAAACCACCAAAAGTCCATTTTTCTGGCCGAATTGCCAGACTGATTCGATTTAGCACGGTCATAGAATGCGAACTTTATTTTTCAACATAAATTGATTCCATTGACGTATTTTTTCCTTACAGAAACCAGGTCTAGTGTACGGCTTAAAGATAATCGTGCACTAGACCGGTTAATCTTTGGGTGTTCGTATATTTCAGCAGAATTGCTAGAAAATGGGAGAAGAAGACAGTTCTTCTTATGAATTCGAAATAAAACCATGCCGATTAATAAAACAGAGATTCAAAAATGTCACTACAGAACATCATAGCCCCAAAAATGTTGTAAGATATTCCACAGTTTATTTTCCGACACATCGACGTCTAATATTTGCAATAACTTGCAATGTATAATACCATTTTTTTTTCTTCATCGATTGATCTAAAAGCTATGTTAAAGAAAAACCTATAAGCGACCTTGGTTTCGATTCATCTTAGCAGAGACTATCGAAATCTTGGAACTCTCCTTCAGTTTAAAAATAAAAATAAATTCTCTCAGGGAGTTGATATTGCCTCATAGATGATTTCGCTAAAAGGCATTGTTTGGTATCTCAGGTTAGTCTCTTCGAAAACTCTTTTGCAAAGGACCTATCCTTCCACACAACAAACACTTTAAGACATGTTTTAGTTAAAAACTTCGAAAAACATTGTAAACTTGTCTTTTGGAATTCCTCAGCAATTTGCCAAAAAAAGGAAACGAATTCCATGGAGAGACAACAAAAAAAAACCTGCGGCCTGACAATAGAATTGAAAATGGAAATGCTAAAATGGGATTTTTCTTAATTACCACCGTGAAACAATTACACGAAACAACAATAAAACAAACCAACGAAGTAATTTAAAACTCAGTTTTATTATTATTATAATTTTTACTTATTTTCAATTATTTTTTATACTTTTATACTATTTAAACTACTTATTACAGTTACTATTTTATAGTTCAACATAATATACTTTCATTAATAGTTCTTTTTCTTTTGTATTTTACTTTCAAATTAGTTCTAAAACATCTCCAGTCAATTCACCTTAAAAGTTTATTATATTTTAGTAGCGTAATTGTCAAACGATGTAATATAGAAATCGCATGAACATTTAAGAACTACCAGAAAGATAAAATACTGTTTCTTTGCAATAGTTAGTTAGTTAGTACTCTTTGCAATTAAAGTCGGTTTCACCTTATTTACATAATTTAATTAATTATACCTATGTAATTTAATTTCTTTATATTAATATAGTTTTTTTGAGAAATATTTTTCTTTTTACCTCAGTCAAAAAGTCAAAAGAGAACTTTACTTTTAATGTTGAAGATATACTAAACATTTTATGGACCAAATCAAAAATAATCAAAAGGGGGCTATCATAGAACTTGGGATGTTATATTCTTCCCATTAAATAACCTAGACATTTTAAATTTGGTGCAATAATAGAGCTTGGCTAGTAGAACTAGTAGCTTGAGCGTTTTTCACGATAAAACTTACGTTATGTCAATAAGGAATGATTCAATAATTCAATCGATTAATGTTTTATTCAATTCAGTTTGATAATATCCGTAAAAAAAAGACTCCTAACTTATATATGTTTATTTTTATTTTTATAATTTTTAACTTTTTAATTTTTAATATTTTTATTTATTTTACTACGTTTTTATTAGCTTGCTTTCTTGTTTGTTTGTTTCTTTGTCCAGTACAAATCTTGCAATCGATTTTTACTACCTTCCCGAGTAGCTAGACAATGCATTATTTTAATATTTTTATCCATCTTTCAGCAAAATTTAATTCATTTTCAGCATATTGTAGTGTATGGAAAGTTAGTTCGGATAAAATCTGCTTATTAAGTTATTTTATTTGTTTTGACATGTCCCATATTTACAATCTTATTTTCACAGGTTTCAACATTATGATTTATGACAGAAAATTAAAAAAGTAGTATATAAAAAGTTCTTTTTATTTTGCAATTATTTTATTAATTGTCCCTTTCCCTCCCCTAAAAAACATTATACCCCCTTCATTTTGGAGAATATTCAGATATTTAATATACTAAATTCAAAACAGTCATAAACCAGGTTTAATGAATAAACTTATTTTGTCTTTTTCGGACCCTAACAATGGTTTAGAGTAGAGTTTAGAGATCACCATAAGTAAGATCCCAAAAAAATCGCGGTGAAATCAACTAATTTTAACAAATAATGCCAGCTCAAAGTTACTCTGATGCATACTGTTAATATTTTTAAGAAAAAGTTTATTTTATTTTAAAAAAAATATAGGAAATAGGAAGTGAATATCTAACTTACTGCGGTAAGTTTGAAAGCTACAGTATGGTCTTAGAAGTGAAGGAAACCCTAGAAATGATTTTCTGGCTTACTTAGCAAGATTAATGTTGTTAAGAACCGGGCTCTAGGTAAAAGCATTGAGTATAGAATGCCTTGTAGACTGGTAGTATAGTTACACTTAGTTAATATTAGTGCTAGCGTTAGCGTCAGAGAAGTCTAAGTCGCAGCATTCTATTCCCACCCTATGTGTATCACCTTACGTCTCTTTACACCTGACTTGCTTCATATAAACTTCGCTGTAGTTAGAATTAGTTGTCTCTCTATTCTATTCATGTTACTCCCTCTCCAAACTAAGTTTTTTTCAAGTTGTCTAACAAAAAGAACAAGATTTAGATTCGCTACGAAGTTAGTTAGTTAACTAAAAACGCTATGAATATATAATGAGATAACATTATTAGAAAAGAAAATTAACAAACTAAGTAAAAATCAGTAGATAACATGATCTGAATCACAATTTAATCTTTTAGAGTCCATGGGCAAATGCCGCTTGCGGAGCCAAATGCGGCTTTTCCCTAACACTAAAGTAAGTGAAGCTCCTAATAAAAATCAAGTTTTTCTTATTGCTTCAGAACTTTTCCACAATCTTGCTAAATTGATTAAGTAAGTCGCTTTAAAGTAGGTCTTCGCCTAAATCGGAGTAATGAAGTTAACAAGTCGTATGTAATCGCTTCGAAATCGAAAGTATAGATCCTCAGTTTGTCAATAGATCCTAGGAAACTGTGGTGTAGGGAGTAGCTCTTTATAATTTGACTTTTTAACAATCTTTTTAAATTGACTAAGTTGTTTTAAAATAGGTCTTCTGCTGAATCGGACAATGAAGTTTACATGTAATATGTAATCGCTTCGAAAGTAGATCCTCAGGTGTGTCAATAATAAGTCCTATATAGGTAACTGCGGTGTAGCTCTTTATGATATGTATAACATCTCATCCGTGCCCACGCCCACCCCAGATTTAGTCAGTCAGCTTAGCAATAGCTCAAGGAGGGGTCAAAGTATCGAAAAAGTGAGATGTTCATTCCTTAATATAGACCTATAACTAGTCCAATCATACTAGAATTTTACATTGCAAAAGGTCCGGTAGTTCTTATTTTAGGTTTCTGTACGAAGTACAAAAAGAAACCTTGTACACATAACGGCTCTGTCTGTCCGTCTATCCGTCTGTCTGTCTGTCTGTCCTTTGGCATGATTTAATTCATAAACTACTATAGCCAGGAATATGAAATTCGGCACACAGGTGCAGTTTTCACACTAAATATTTCCAAGTTGGCGGGCGACTAAAAAAATTTTTTAGTCACCATGACATTGATTGATGTTATACATCAATTTAAAAGTCTTGATGTGTAGAAAAAGAATATGCAACTATTTCACATTAACAATTTGGCATGGCAAAACCGGCAATTTTCGCCCCACAATTTTACGTTATCTGAATTTATTCTATTATTAATCTCCTTTATTTTATACTTTTATTTGAAGTTTAACAACTGATAAATTAAAATTTAACAATAGAATAATTCGAAGTAGGGAGAGGGATAGATAACAAAACCACCCAACAGCGGAGAAGGAATAAGGATTCTGGCATAAATTGCAATTTATTTAAAACTCTATTACTTTCTTTATGTTTTAACATTTTTATACTACTTTTATTTTTCCTAATTTAAGGGGGAAAAAATATATAAGAGAGAGGAGTTTACTTTCATAAAGATTTGTTATGAAAGTGAAATAAGAAGAGTTACATGCCGGTTATAAATGATTATTTCTCTCTCTGTAACTCGATTTGGTTGTGAAATGTTGATAATTTGATCATTATAAAGGAAGACAAAAAAAGAATGAAAATGGGGGAGTTAATGCTGCCATTCCCTTGTCTCGTTTGCGAAGATGAGCAATGTACCTTAGGGGGGTAATGGCATTAGGTTAACGTAATTTTACCTCGGAGCCAGTGAAAGTAACAACCCTCAAGCTAGACTGCTAGACTTCCACGCAGGCCGCTAAACTAAAACTAACTATTCTTATAAAGCATGTAAAGAGAAAAAAGAAATAATCTAGCTTGCCACTTGCCTACAATCAAACTGTGAGATAAAAAGACAAAATGAGCTTTTAACTACCTACTAAAGAACAAAAGACTCGCTTTAAACATGATTAAACCATATGATTCATAGTGGCATTTTCCTCTTTCAACCATATAAAAAATATAGGAACTTAAGTATATAAATAAAAAAGCTAAGTTGGTGAGTTTGTGTTATTCCAAGTTCTCCAAAAGCCTTCTTTGAACTTAGAAAGCAGAAACTGGGCAAACTTATGGTCTAGAATCTAGGGCGTATAAAACAGTCTTAACAAAAGTCAAAGTTTAGGATTAATTTCATTTAGAGTAAAATAGCAACTATGTTCAACAAATTATTTAAAACCAGCACCACGTACTTATAGTGGATAAAATGTAGAAAGAATAATGTATCACTTGATTTTTTAGAGGTGGTTAGAGTGGATAAAATTTAGAAAGAAAAACGTATCACATTATTTTTTAAAAAAATCTCAGAAACTGATTCTTAAAATATTTCAACTACTTTAGTGTTCATGTTTAAATCACTAAGTGAAGCCCGATTAAGCATTATATTCACTTACAATTATTGACATTAATATAAAAGGCGCGAAACTTCAATTTAGACTCGCTTCTAGTTAAATACACGCGCTTAAATAATATATGCCATTTTTATTTTTATAAAAACTAGCTGTTAGTGCTATGAAATAAGACCTTTAAAAACCATGGACGTAAACTAAACCTTTCAACCTTTGATGTAATGTAAACTAAACCTTAAAACCTCGGACGTAAACTAAACCTTTAAAACTAGGACGTAAACTAAACCTTTAAACCTAGGACGTAAACTAAACCTTTAAACCTAGGACGTAAATTAAACCTTTAAAACTAGGACGTAAATTAAACCTTTAAACCTAGGACGTAAACTAAACCTTTAAAACTAGGACGTAAACTAAACCTTTAAACCTAGGACGTAAACTAAACCTTTAAAATGGACGTAAACTAAACCTTTAAAATTCGATCAGAATCAGAGATGCATTCGAAAACTTTCCAAAACCATAATGCCGGGGGGGCCCGGGCCGGAAAATATAACCTCTAAAAAAAGTATTTATATGCATTTTGGAGGTAACATTTACTATAGGGCCTCAAGGCATGATTATGTGATGAAGTAACAAAACTAAATCTACATTAGAGGAAAAATCCCGATTAATAACTCCATATTTTTTTATTTCTTTCTGATATAGTTGAGTTTTGTAAAATTCCTGGAAAAATGATTCATGACAAAAAAAAAATTTGCTTAAATTAATTCAAGCAACTTATTTTGTTTTCATTCTAGCTATTCACATTCAGAATTAAGAAAAAGTTGTTTATATAATTAATTACGATACCGATTCTCTTATTTTATCTTTGTTTTGTTGAATTTAGATCGTCTCACATCACAGCATTGTTAATGGCAATAATATCACTAACTAAGTTAATTGAGGAATTTATTTACAACGCAAATTTACTAAGACTTAATTTAATAAGTTTTCATAATACTGTAGATGCATTTAGCAAAATTGAATCCTTCTACAATTCTACGAGTATTACACAATAGTTTAAGTATAATAGTACCACTACAAATCCCAAAACGAGAAATTGATAAATCTATAATTCAATTTATTTTGTATGGTAATTCAAAAATACATATTCAAACTAGGAAATTACATTGAATTATCAAGTAAAACGTAAAAATTATACTAGGATTTCCTCAGTCTTTTTACTAATATTTCATCTACTAATACTAAATTAATACCGGAGCGGCGTTCTGGCACCATTACACCCCTGCCTTTGGACGTTAACTAAACCTTTAAACCTTGGACTTTGGACAGACTGTTTATCCTAAAATTATCCTCAGTCAATGGAGCAGTAAATAAGCAAGAAAACTACAATAAATATATACTGTCCTTTCCTTGAGTTTACTGTAGCTAATCAACCGAAAAATCTTCATACTATAACAAAAAATTAAGGTGAATGTACTAGCCTCTCAGCCGTTCAAAATAGGCGGGACATTTTAAACTTTTTACAATACATATACATAATAATATTAAAATAAAAAGGATATTAAATAACATTTAAATATTTTAGTTAATGGATAACGTACAAAGAAAAATAGTTATTATTAAATATTGCATGTTGTTTTTGAGTAAGACAAAGTTTACTGTTTACTATATACTCTATATTGCGTCAAATAACCTTATGTGAAAAATAATTATGAGTAAACACTAGAATAGATAATAGGAAGTTCTTTCAGTAAAGTGAAATAACAACTACAGAAAAAAACAAGCAGCAAACAGCAAAGTAAAGTTTCATAACAATCAAAAGATCTCTGGTACTAACTCTAGCAGTAAAGATAACTAAAACATTATTAACCAGAGAAAAACAAATTCTACAGTAATACATACAATCGTTCTCGAGTTTTTACCACAAAACAAGGGTTAAAAACAATCATAATTTATGAGTTACTACTTATTATTTTGATCTTGTTTCTAAGCCCTCGAGAATTAATTCTTAAATCTTATATACTGCGCTGTTAAGCAATTCCACTAGAAAAATGTGTAAAATAATGAACATTTTATTCTGAGTTAGCGATTAAATTAGTTCTTACTTAAGACGTTTGGAAAAATCTTATCAGATTATTAAACAGTAACATTGTGATACATATTTTATTTATAATGCTAAATTATCTAATATTTACATATCGTTAACTAATATTATTATCAAATAAATAAGAGAGGAAATCTAATCTAATCAGCTGTTATTCTCGAAGTAAATAACAACTTTAAACTCAATTTGAATTAACACGGAACTTAATCAAAAGAAACATAATTATTTATATATTAAAATTTAAAAACTAATATAAAATACAATTTATTACTTCAGTTGTTTATAAATTTAAAAAAAAAATCAAACCGCTTCAATAGATTGTTAACTAACTGAAAACCCTAAAAACATATGATTTAAAAAACTGAACAGTGTTGCCATATTTTCTATTTTATTCTATTATTTTATCTAAACAGAGAGATTTATTGAAGACTTAGTCGAGCTACCGGAAGCCTTCAACTGTGAGAAACCTCACACTTTTCACACGGCTTACGTAAACACCTCTCGATTATGTTTGAAGAACACAAAGAATTATATAGTTTTTCTAACATTTTTTTCCCCTAGTTAAAAATTAATTATGAACATACATAAATAAATATTACACATAAAATTTAATTGTGCACATATTTGTTATGCTTCCACGATGATTAGACATTAGACCAAGGAAGCTTTTCTCTAACTACCTTAATTCCTGAACATAAAAATGAACAATTAATAGATTAGAGAGAAAAATTCACTACTATTTTATTTTTTTACTTAAGGCCAGTAGCGTTTCGTCCAGATTGTTAACAGGTGGTGCATTATTTACGTAAATGCCCAATTAAACAAAAAAAAAAAAAGTTACTGCTCCACGTTAATTATTCAAGTGAAAGTATTATTTAATAAAGCTACTTTTACGAGAATTTCACTTAAACAATGTAAATAATGGAATTCTACGATTTGAGTACTATATCAGATCTCATTCATCATTAGGAACACCTAAAACTTAAATCTGTAATGAGTAAATTAGATCAGGTTATAAACTGGAATTTATCATCTTTTATATAATTGAGTAGTGTCCCGACGACGGCAACGGCGACGGCGACGCACCTCGAATTGATTTATAACGTTAAAAATTGATGACCTATAAGGTGGATTTGAACCAGTGACATCCAGCACATGAAGCATTGACTCTCCCAATGAGCCATCCCACTGTAATGAATCGCTTAACATAAAACTTACTATTTAAACAGTAAATATCTATTTAAATATTTTAATTATAACTAATTATCTCTCAGCTCTTTTTTCAACCACATTTATTCTGCCCATTGCCACGTGCTTAACGGCTAGTTTCTGGGGATTTGAATTCAGAGTAAGTTAATATATATCTACTCGACACATATGATAACCCAAGAGAAAGAGTTATCACATTATTAAGTCAGTAATAATTATGGAAATTAGAGAGTAAAAAAAATATATAAAGAAAATATTATTTAAAACTTGTTTTCTCTCAGACAACCTTGAAATGGTAAACAAATATTTAAAAAGAAAATGCAATATGTCATTTTAAATAACTTCCGGCAAATAACCAGACACGATCTTGAGCCTCGTCCAGACTGCCGGATCCGAACAGAGGAAACGAGCCGAGCATTAGTGTCTGCGCATGCCTAGAATAAAGTGCGCCTGCGCATCTCACTGTTGGCAAGCGCAGAGACCAAAGTTCGGCTCGTTTCCTCTGTTCGGTTCGGAAGTCTGGACGAGGCTTTAAATAACAAAATCAAGAGATTTCAGTAAAGAAATTATAAATTAACTTAATACATACTTATAGTGGGGACCAACAACACTGTTTTATTGATAACAAATAAATAAATTTATAAGGACAGAAGATGACCGCAGTAATCAAGTATTCGTAGAGAGACATCTGTATTTCTTCAATTAAGAACCACTAGAGAGAATATTCTTCATTAGAATAAACACATATTGGGTTTAACCACTTAAATCATAAGTGGTCAATTATTTTAAATAAACATGTCTGAAAAAAAAATGCCTAATAAATTGATTATCAAGGAAGAATGCATTATCTAAACAAAGATATGAAAATCTTCAAGTAATTTCAAACTTGGAATAATATTACCGTATATTTTACTTCGAATGAAAAAGAAAATAGCGTTATCATCATATTTACATGTTGATTTAAAAGAAATTTCATTTTTTTTTTTTTATAATTTTGTAAGTGTTTGATAGCAATAGGATTCATATTTTATTAATTAGTGGGTTTTGAAAAAAAAAAGATTTAATAAGAGCTAAAATTTGATTTCATAAATATTCTAAAATGCGATTATATTCCTTTGCAAGGGGGAAATATTTAGTGCCAATTAGTGTATTCCGTATACTTCAATGATTTTATATGTTTTTACAACCTATTTTAGGTCAAATATGTTTAATTCCCCCCCCCACTGTTTTTTTTTTAAATCAGTCAAAATTGTTTTGATTTTTTACCTTAGTACAAATTTAGCAACATTGATATGTTTAGATTAGTAGATATTGAATGGACTACATTTTAGAATAACTTAATAAAAAACGCCGGACTGTTTGTAACATTTTTTTTTGGGGGGGGGAGGGGGGGGGAGCAGCGCGCTTACATTAAGATCTAATACTCATTTCTCGATTTGGCCTCGGGGTATGATTTTGCTTAACGTATATGACAAATTTTGTCAAACCTGGCCCAAACTACAGAGAAGGATATTTTCAAAAATAACTTCCGTCGGTTTCAGAAGACCTTACAACTTTTAAATCTATCAAAATCATATTTGTAACAGCACAATACCTTTTTTTCAATATTATGCTGTTCTCTATTACGAGGAAGTAAAAAAAACTTAATACAGATAGATTTCAATGAGTAAACTAAAAATAAAACTGAACCTAATCGAAATTATAAATACTTTACTAAACTCTTGGAAATATAACAAAATATTAAAAAAGTATAAACTTTTTAATCATTATCATTTATATACTGTCTTAAAAACAACAAACAATTTTTTTAAAAAATGAGAAAAAGTTACAAAATTCTTATTCAAAAAATTGTTGTGTTAATTCTTATTTGAAGTAATTGCTCTCTGATAAGATAACGAAGTAATAAATGAAATACCTAAATATTAATATCGGATAAAAATAACAACCAGGAGTTACTTATCAATGACTAATACTCGCTAAGTGCTTTCGATTGGACTTTAAATTGCTATCATTCACATTTAACCTCGATCTAAATTTCATTGGCTTATAATTGCGATGAGTTAATTAAATATAAATGATCAATTTTAATCTTTATTCTTTTAGTGAACTGATAAATTAGTAAAAAATAACAACGGTCGAAGGCAACTCAGAGAAACTTTTTCATATTGTTTAAATTATTAAACTGTATTTAAATTTCATTTGCATAATATCTCGTTTATTTGATTTTTTTATTCAGGTGGTTGTTTTATAATTTATTTTGTATGTTTGTATTTTTATTTTCAATTTTCAACACACGGAAACTAGATGTATCACGGGAAAACGGGTAGTATCGTTAAATTCGTATCTAATGCACTAAATTTTATAAGTTTGGACTATACTTTTAACTATATTTTAAAATTGACAATAAGGATAATATATATTATACGAGTACATATAATTTTAAACTATCAATGAAGGTTCGTCATTGAAATATTACCAAGGTTAATACACGTTATCATGGAGATAATAGAAATGAGTCAATAGAATGAAAATATTTCTAATTAAAATTAATATTACGAAAAAAAAAATTATGAAAATGACAAATTTTAATTGAGTCGATAATAAGAATTTATAAAAAAAAAAATTTTAGCTTAAAATTATGACATATCTTATCTTAGTCCACAGTAAAATTTTCATAAGAATTTTGAGAAATTATTCTTATTAAAAACTTGCTCTCAACGAATAAAACCGGAAGAGAAAATATGCAAGGATTACTATGTGAAGAATTTAATTTTAAAAAGAATCAATCAAGTATAAAACTGAACCAAAGGAATACGAAAGAAAAACAAAACAAAATAAGGAAGGGAACAGAAGAATAGAACAAGGTAAACAAAAGGCGTCTAAAATTGAATCTGATTGTTAAGCATTTCTTTTGTAAAACTTCATTCTGATTAATTAACGTCCCAAATAATAAGAAATCCGTCCGTAATAAAGTTAACATTATTTTTTTATCCAAAATAGGATATAATACACAGGAAAACTGAGAGACCACCTGTGTAAGTTTATTACTTCGCGAAAAAATCTCTATATCCTCACTTACTTTAATTTATTGCAAATTGATTTTAAATCGGGTATTGATTATTAGTGGAACATAATTATTTGACCAGAAGATCGTTATAATTTAGATAAAGTAAACATTTATACAATCTACATAATAGATCATCTATCCCTCAGAAGCCTGCGGGGGGCTTAGGACTGCCAAATAGGATGGAGATTGGAGGGTCGCTTCATCAGCTGCATAAACTATAGGTGAACCGAGTGTGGGCCCCCTTGCCGGAGATGGGAATCGAACCCAGATCTCCTGCTTCAAAAGCAAGAATGGACTGCTTCAACAGCAAGAATGGAGTGCTTCCAAAGCAAAAATGGACTGCTTCCAAAGCAAAAATGGACTCCTTCCAAAGCAAGAATGGACTGCTTCCACAGCAAGAATGGAGTGCTTCCAAAGCATGAATGGACTGCTTCTAAAGCAAGAATTGACTACTTCCAAAACAAGAATGAACTTCTTCCAAAGCAAGAATATACTGCTTCCAAAGCATGAATGAACTACTTCCAAAGCATTCCATGAATGAAAGCCATTGCTTCTATTCATGGTGCCTGTTTGCTCATTTAGCAACAAAGTAGTTCTTTGCATTCTACATGATCGAAATTTGTTAACAGAATTCTTTAAAAGGGTATTTAAGACAAAATATACCGTAATTGCATGCGTAGTATTTATACAATTGATTAGTAAGGTATATAAATTTTATTAAATGGTTCAATATTTTTTCAATAGTTTGAACTCTTCTTAAAATATGATACTAGAAGTTTAAATAATATTCTCTGACCAACTCTAACACCAAAAATAGGCTTCCATTCTTTGTGCTATACAGCATTTTTAATAAAGTAATTTTATTTTTAATAATAATTTTAAGTTATTTTATGTTAGAAAATTGTTTTTTCTACCACACTATTGTGGAAGTTCCATTATGTTGCATAAACTTTGGCATTAGAGCACCATTTTATAGAGTAAATAAAAAAAAAATAAAAAATACAATAGCTAATGATTGATAAAGAAAATTTCACTCTAGTTAATAGTATTTACTCTGATGTATTCCGTTTATTGTTTCACATTTAATATAAATAAATGAGTAATACAACAAAATAAGAAATGTACAAATTAAATGCGGACAGAGTGCAAAATAAAAAATGCTACGATTTAACAGCAGTGGAATTTTAAAATGATTTCGTCCTTGACTAGAATACTTTAATCTGAGAATTTAAAAGAATAACTGAAGGTCGTTTTATGTTGGGAACAACAAAGGCAATTTTATACATCAAAACTAAGAGGAAATACTAAATATAACAAAAATAAAGTAAGTGAGAACTTAATTAATCATAAAATAGATTAAAATAATCAGTAGTTTCGATTAATATTTATACTCATAAAATTGCAAAATTAGTAATTTATTTGAGATTAAATATTAGCTTTTGTAATTTCTTTAAAAATAAATTTTGTTTATTTTACTATTGTTCTGGCACTCAAAAAAAAAAAATATTTAAGTTATCTTAAAAAACGTAAGTGGCTTCTTGCCCATCCAGAAAAAGTTCAAAAACACCATATAGAAAATATATGTATATTATATTGCAGCGAAGACTTATGCTCCCTATAAGGGCTAGTAAGAAAGACATTGCAATGACGAAATATACATATATAAGTACTAAATTTAAGAAAAAGTAGAACAGATATATTGCAGCGAAGACTTATACTCCCTATAAAGGCTAGTAAAAAGACATTTCCGAGGAGATATTATATTACATATATTACGTATTAAAATCAAGTAAAAAGATTTTGGAGCGATGAATTATCCTTCCTATAAGAGGAAATAAAAAGATATTGCAGAAGCGATATAAACAAGTATAAGACCTAGTAAAATATTCTGTCAATATTAGTGTGTTATATAGCTAAAAGGATAAAGATTTAACCGGAGAGAAAAAAAACAATTCGAAGCTATCAATTAGACCCTTGTTTGGCTTTCATTATTAGGGCCTTATTTGGATTTGAACCCATTTTACAAACTCCATGTAGAATTCTAGCCACTTCACACACCGTCAAAGGGCAAAGGCTCAGAGCTTCCTTCTGTACTATTATTAAACCATGAATGAGTATAAAATTGACCCATTGCAAAAAGGCCCCATTGTGAATTGAAAAGTGAGATTATTAGGACTTTTTTTTATTCGGGGTCACATTTATTTCAATCCAATATTAAATTGTGTATAGACAGTTTAAATTAATATGTAATATGGGCTAATTTTGATAAACCATTTAAATTTTTATCGTTAAAAGATTTATAGAGACATAGGTGTCAATAAATGATAATGCGCATGCGGAATAGAAAGCAAAGGGCACAAAATCTCACAGTAATATGGGACCAAAAATGGGCTAATTACCATTAAAATCCAACAAAAAGTTTATAAGATAAGGGCAAACATTTTCTATAATGTCAGAAACAGATATCCGTCAGGGAATATTTGAATTCAGAGACATAAAAAAATGCACAATAATTACAATGCTGTTTCTGTAATTAATTAAGGTAGTAGTAGTAGTCTAGTACTTCCTACTAGAACGGGTAGGACGAACCACATGTTCGAACCTTGTAATTAGGCCATCACTTAGGCCCTTTGTACGCCCCACGGTAGAGAGTTGCAGCCACTTCACACATCATAGATATGTACATTGTACCGCCGAAGCGAGTATGATGTGATCAATAGTGAGCCATATAAATCAGAGTGTCACGCCGAGGAATCGAACCCCATCTCGTTCCACACAATGATTCAGTGATGGCCGAGCAGAGGTGGTTTAACCGCCGCGGCTACGCTACCTCCAATTAATTAAGGTAAGTCGAAAGCATAAATATACTGTGACAACAATAAAATATGCTACTAAGTCAAAAAGAGTACAAAGTACTAAGTCAAAAAGAGAGAGAAATTGCAGCACCAATGTAATATGTACTACGTATAAAACTAAGTAATATAGGTAACGAGTATACTAAGTAAAAAATCAAAAACCAAAGAACAATAAAAAATATCTCAAAGACAATATTTATAGTTCATATTCAAGACTAGTTGATAGAAAAAGTATTGTAACGTAAATAAATGTCAGTTTATAAATAAATTGTTTACTATTACTTTCTTCTATGTTAGTAAACATCTCGTTGAACAATATCTTCCGCTACATTGTCATCCTGGGAATGAAAAAAATAAGAAATCAATAGGTTATGACTAATCTTTGATCAGCTGCTTTTGCTGATTTGTTATTTATAACCTTATCTTAGATTAACCAAAACAAATGAGAATGCAACGTTTTTATCAGTCAATTTTTAATCATTATTTTGAATCAAGAAATTTGAAATTAAATTCATTCTGGTTTTTGCCGTAAACATTTATCTTCTAAGAAATCTGGACCGGAGGAGACCGCGACAAGGATTTAGGGAATTCAGACGTTTCAAACTTATTACAGGGATAATTTTCTACAGAGTTGCATATGAGAGGAATTTGCAACTGAAGAGTAGGTTCAATTTTGCGCTGAGTTTTCTTTATCTTATATGAAAGCTCATAATTAGATTATATGAAAAAATCTAGAACTATACAATCCACAAATTCAGATCCAATGATTGCTTCCGTTAATTACATCTATTAAGGTTTAAAAAAAATCAATAAATCACTTATTGTAATCAAATCACAGGAAAAACGAAGTAAGCTGATAATATAATGATAAGAGTTTGAGACAAGTTTTGACGTTGAATAAATGACGTCAATGCACCGCGCTAGCAGCTGACAAGCATTGATAATTTGTTGTTTTTTTAATGATAACAATGCATTAGTGTATCGTTATCACTCTCCTTGTTTATAGTGAGTATCATTAACAAGTAAACACATTAAGTTTTATAATTTATATAATGCACTTACTGTCTGGTGTGAAGAGTGACATTATGAATATATATTTATAAATTTAAATCAGATAACCACTAGTAAAAAAGTCGAGCCCCAAGTTATAAGACCACAATATCTCAATCCACACACTAATATCTGACTCTAACTAAATTCCTATTTAGTGGTTTATATCCCTGCGGAGAAGGTTACATTTT
>KZ651807.1:12675-26540 GCA_001010745.2 Gerris buenoi
TTATAATAACTAAACTGATAAATAAATGTTTAAGATAAAAGAATTTTAGTTTTAATAATAATTAGAATCTAATAATAATTTAAAGTTATTAGTTTCTTGATTAATTTAGTTTACTCAATTTACATAATTAATTTACCAAATCAAAACCAGCGCTGGGCTGTAGGACTAGAGTGGGGGAGAAAGGCCCCGAACTGTCGCGTCGGTTACCTTCGAGTCGGCCTAGTCTTTAGCCTAGTGCAACATCTAAAGCAAATACGACTACCTCCTGCGAGTACCTAGTTCCCTGGTACCAGTGGAACTCTTTTCGGCCCTGTTAAGCGCGGTAGGAGAGGCCCCTACAGCTGGAGACTGGATTGCACACTTCCTATAGCTTTCTAACTCTCTGTTACACTTCTCTGAGTTTTTAGGTAACATAACGCTTTTTGCCGTATGTCCCATAGCCTAAACATGAAATGTCAATTAAAAGTTTAATTAATTTACCAACTCCCAACTAGATAGTAATAAATTTAAAGATAAGACTGTATCTAAGAGATTCATCTTCTTCTTTTTAAACACTGCGTAAAGTAAGCTTTACTTAAACTTTCTTTACGTTCTCGACATTAATCCAGTAGTGTAGCTAAATTATATCTATAACCTATAGCTGGTATTATGATAATGATAGATTACCTGACTGTTATCTCGATGAATTTACGATATATATTCTTTATTTAAAAGAGGAATATAGTGGAAATGTTACGATGCATAACAAAGTTAAGTCAAAAAGTTAACTCTTTACTCTCCTATGCTGTGATAGGGTTCTATTTTTTGAGGAGAATAGCCGTACTGTGACTGTTTTCCCCGCGCGCTACGTAAAGATAAGCGTAAATTCCTCCCCCTTGAGTTGCTTCACAGTCACAGCCCATAGCAAAATTCCTCTTATAAGGGTTTGATTTGAGCTAAGATCATTTCCCGGTAAGTTAAATTTTGCTCTATGGTAATATTCCATTACCGACACTATCTCCAGCGATCTATCTGTAATTTTTTTCTGTGGGGCTACATTAAAGGAAATGTATATCTTAACAAACCTTGAAATTTGGTAAAACTGCGAGAGATTTTTAGCCCCCCGTACACGATCAATATTAATGTCAATAATATTTCAATAACGAATTTTCATCAATACTGTTTTTTTATATCAATACCAACTCCGCACACGGTCAATAGTATTGACAATACTTTTGTATATTGACCGTGTTCGGGGGGCTTAAAATAGAATCCTTTATTTGCTGTTAAGCAAAATCATCGTGTATCAATCTTTATTTAGTTAAGTTTTTGAATTTTTATGATTTATTGATCTTTACTTAGTTACTTTTATTCTAAATTAAATGCTTTATTGAATTCTACATTTTTATATTGACAATACTATCGACCGTGTGTAGGACCGCTTTAGAGAAATTCATATGCGGTCTCTCGCCACACCTTGGAAAAAGTGATAGAAAATATCGCCAACAGACTCGAGCAGTGCAGGGAAAATAGGGGTCAACATTACGCTTTCATTTATTATAAACAGAAAGACTTATTTTTAAGTTATTTTTAGCTGTTGTTAATTTGATGGGTATATTAAACTACAGTCGAGAAACATTCAAGTTATTTTGATAATTTGATAAGCGAGAATATCTAGATGCTACAAAAGTTTTCTAAATCTCCCTTCTCCCTTATTTCTATAATCCCATTCACTTGGATAAAATAATCCCTAATTAAAAATTGATTCAGACTAACTAGAGAACCAGTTTTAAAAGTTAACTTTCCGGGAAAATCAGAGTTTTCCTTCTGTATCAACCCTCCCTCCTGTCTTATCGCATCTCGGTAGTTGAAAATGGAATTATCTTTTATTAATATACATATTATATGCTTACATCCTAACAAGAAGCACTTACCCAAATATTTACTTGTTAACTTCAGAAGTTCAGTCTGGGCTTGATTCCACTTCTTTATTTACTTTGCTCTTATTTTCCTTCTTAAGAGATCAAATTTAAGAAAATCTCTTCTTCCATACATCAATATTATTTTTAGTACTAAATACAATTTCATTTTAGAGATTCCAAGTAGAGATGATAATTGTTTATTTGTTTTTTGAAAGGTTTTGGACTGCTTGGTCATATACACCCAGTTCTTGAATGGTAATTATCATAGTGGTGTATAAGTATAGTAAAGGGACTTAACGATTCAAGCACGTATATAGCTGACATCTTGAAACAAAATGGCGGATAGGAAAACACACAAGACCGAAATCTGTTTCAGACATCAGAGAACATTTTTGGTTACGTGCCTAACAGTCGGTCTCATACTCATCTGATTTTATTGAAATTTTGATAGTAGGTCATAATTTATTATTTTAAATATTTTTTTTGTTGGTCCTATATATAAATTTCAACCTTCTGCGTCTATTTGTTCCACATGAGCACCAACATTCATTTATTTACACCTATATCTGGGTCAGTAATCCCCAAAAACTCGGGGAAAAAAAATCTGGCAAAGTTTCCGATGATTTTGATTAAATCCTAAAAATGTAGTCCATTCAAATACGAATCTAACGATATAAGCCCTTTTCCCGAGAAAAATAGTTGCAAAACTTGTTTATAAAAATAATTGCACTGTATGGGCACCTTAACAGTCAGATGTATGTATACAGAAGTAAACAAACATACTTGATTAGTAATGGTTTAGCCGGAATTAAACAAAACTTTGTTTTGTCTAGACTAATTTAAACTCTGGGGGAGGTTATTTTGCGAATGAATGGCAAAATAGTTAAAGGTGAACAAACGTCTGGTTCTTTTCTCTTTTATTTACGCATAAACATTTCAAAAATTCCTACATTACGCATTAAGTGAAAGAGGGGAGAAAGAAGATTATTTGAAAAGAAATTGTTTGAATTTTAAAAAAAAGTTTTGTTTTTGTAAAAAAAGAAAAAGAGAAGAAGGAAATTTTGTTTTACAAATATATCTTTCATTTGTGCCTTCATTTATTTATAATTTTATGAGATTGTTAAACCTAAGTTATATGTACCTTGAAAGAAAGTAAAGTAAAGGCAGACTACTGTTAGCTATAATCAAGCCTCGTATAAGAATTAACTAATTTTAGAACAAAACATAAACAAAGCTCTTACGCTTCACCGTATACTTTCACCTTTAAGTTTTAACACAAAAAAAGCGCAAATTTTAAAATTGAGAGAAAAGAGTATTTACAAATCCGGAAAATATAAATCATATAATAACTAAAAATAATAATAATTAAAAGTAAACAAGTTATTCATGTTAAAATTTAGTTCGTGAAGCAACATAAATAAAGTACAAAGGAAGTGATATAACAACTGCGGGATTACTGCTCTGCTCTATAGATGAGCAGTAAATTTATTCCTGGAGTATGATTTATAGCAGGATGTAAAAAGATTCGTACGCTTAGCATTTTGCTGCTACGTTTTATGTTAATTGCCCGCGAGATACTACTAACTGTTCAAACAACTTTTAAATGCTATCATGTTGGACACTCCTGATATAGATCATGTAAACTAATATTGGAATTGAAGACAACATAAAATAGACTAAAATATTCCTTAACACACTTCGACAATACAGAAAAATTAAAAATAAATATATTTAAATATCGTTTTTAAAAGGAATTAACAATAAAACGTGGAATTGCTATCCAAATAAACAGGGGAAGGAATTTAAAATAAATCATTAAATATTCTTAAATGTCTGCTATATAATACAAGTCACAAGCGACAAAAATAAACTTCGAAGGAAAAATAATTGATCAACATGGAATTACCCTCCACTTGGAATCAAAAGAGACAAAAGGATTAAAATTATCACATCGATTTATTCAAATTTTGAACTAACAAAAAATACCTAACGTTTATTGTACAAATAAACGCGCCATGTAACGTATAGATTATACGTATTAGTCGCGTATACCATATAAGCATTCGTGTATAATATGCAGGTTGAACTTTACAAAAAATAAAAATTCTCATGCTATACGCATCCAAAATTCGGGGATAATTTTACACTGCAAAATGCTACTTTCCACACTAGACGCTTAATGTACTTTTTTTTAGCGAATTTCCGAAAAACTGACTTGTTTTAATCCTGTTTAATTTACAATAAAATGATTAAAGATTTATTAGTACAAGACTATTAGTACTTGTTTTGCTTTTTGAAAGATGTATGTAATAGTTATTTTCGCAACAAGGGAGAGAAGTATGTTTTCCTGCTCGAGGTTAAGTTTTCTCCTGAGGCACCGCCGAAGGAGAAAACTTCATTAGCTCCCGAGGCCGCAAGGCCGAGGGAGATAACTGTAGTATTAGCTCTCGATGCTTGCTGAGGGAGATAATCCCGAGAGCAGAAATACTTTGATCCATGTTGCGTATTAAATTTTATCTACGACTAGTGCACTATGGGTAATAGCTATTAAGTTTGTAGGTATAAAAGTTTTACCTACAAATTCACGTAATTTAAACCTGATATTTAGTACTGATACCTTAAACTGATATTTAGTTACTTGATTTATTAAAATAACAATTTTTATACTAAATATTTACGTTTTTAATTTAATTACGTTTAGTTTGTTTTTAATTTAAAGACTTTTTATGATAACCTAAAGTAACCTTCCCGAAAAATTAGTAAAAACATTACTACCAACATAATACTTAAAAAAATACCTAAAAAATTACCTTTTAAGTTGGTATGATTGTTTTTTACTCCCAAGGGAGGGAAGTACCACTTCCCTCCCTGTTATTAGCAATGTAAAGTCTACTTACAGTGCAAGTGGTAGATAAATGATATAGTTAGTATATTAATGTGTAAAACATTTATGTGTTAAAGGACGCTGGAGGTACAAGATGGAATGGACCAGTGTTTGGATTTGATCCTCTTCCACCACATGATACTGTTGACATCTACTCCAGGCCTACCAGGCCCTCCGTTCCACATGATTCTGATTCTGCTTTGGTCATATTGTTCAGATCACTAATGCCTAACTTTATAAATCAAGTTCCTTCAGATGATCCGTAAGTTAACTTTCAAGATATGTGATAATATTTATTATATTCAACTTTATCAAATTGAAATACAAGTTTTACTGAATATTCTTTGTTTGCTGTTTACTTATAGAGGAGAGGAGCAGCCTGAAGGTGGAGCAGTTGATTTACGTAACAGTGTTGTATCTCTTGTCGAAGCTATTANGTATGATAACCTAAAGTAACCTTCCCGAAAAAAGTAAACAAAACAGCTAAAAAAAACAACATAATACTTCAAATTTACCTAAAAAATACCTTTTAAGTTGGGATGACTGTTTTTTACTCCCAATGGAGGGAAGTAATACTTCCCTCCCTGTTATTAGCAATGTAAAGTCTACTTACAGTGCAAGTCGTAGATAAAATAATTATTTAAGTGTAAAATAAAATAGGTAAATAACAAAATTAAATCACGTGTGAAGAGTTATTTGTTTTGTTAAAAGAAACGTTAATATTTTCTTACATGAAGGCATGTAGCGTAGCAAGTAGTATTATGGTTATTTTATTTTCAATTATGTACAGTAATGGAAAAAAGTCAAGTTCAGTAGGAATTGTTTTCCCTTACATATTTAATACGCAACCTTATTTTAGAATAAAAGAGAGACTCGAGATCGAATCCGAGTCTCTTTTAATAAAATAGAGATTCAGACAAACTTTCTCATCTTCGAGTTCATAATTACTCAGCCCAGTGTTTTCCATTTATTAGTTTTCGAGGTTTCCTAGGTACATTTAATTATTATTGAACATTATATCAAAATTTATCATAAAAAGAATACCCGGCCTCTCTCTGTCCGCGTTTTAAGTTATTTTCTCAGGAACTAAATTTTTCTCAGGAAAACAGCTAGTATCGTTAGATCGTATTTAAATAGACCACAATTATTTAGAAGTTGTTAGCTTAAAATCGTCCGAACCGTTTTTGAGAAATAATATTTTTTCCACTATTATTCAGAATTTTTGGAGGGTTAGATAAGGGTCCTGGAGGAGGATCCCAAAATTTGTAGCCGAAATTAATTTCTCGATTTCACATCGGAGTATAACTTTTCTGAACATGCATGTTAAATTGCGTCGAAATCGACCCAGTAGTTGGCTGTAAGTTTCTGCACAGACGATAGAAAAACATTTTTTAAAAACCACTTTTTTGGACTAAGGGAACCTCAAGCGTGTAAATCTATAAAAGAGATTCTAGCTAAAAGAGGTTAAAATTGTGAATATAATAAGTGAGAGTTTACTGTAATTCTGTCCAGTCGTTTAACTGGTCCAGTCGTTTAACATAACAAAGTACTCATATACAACACAATACTCAAACCTGCATGGACATATGGCATCGAATTATGGGGCTGCACCAAACGTTCCAATCCTTACAATCAAAGATCCTCAGAACCATAGTAGATGCACCCTACTATGTCTCCAACCAAACCTTACACAACGACCTTAACGTCCCATTCGTCCGAGACCTAGCCATTTCCCGCTACAGCTCCTTCCACCAGTCAGTTTCCTTGCACAAAAATCCTCTTATCCAAAATCTATCATCCGAAACCATTCCTGATAACCCTCCCAGGCGCCTGAAGCGGCAATGGCCCCGTGACTTATTGACACCATAATCGAAAAGTAATAAATAAATAAAAACTATGTAAATTAATTAATTATTATCACAGTCAATAAGCTCTGTCACTGGACAGCTGTCTTATACCAGTTAATGTCAAACCACTTGTATAAACTATGTTATCATTATTGCTTATATATAACAATCAAATTGTAGTTGCAATATACAATAAATTAAAAAAAAAAAAAAAAAAAATCGTTTAACTGGGGCCAATATTAAACATTTTGGTAAAACTTTTAATAATAAAAGGACATTGGGTAGAAAAACAAATACAATAACTGCACAAGGGAAGTTGGACACCTATTTTTTTGTTTTTATTTCATCAACAGACAACTCAGTCTTAAGCCGGTCACCCAAAGCTCAAACTCAAACATTGCTAAGTTCAGAATTTTAATAATCTTGAACTAAATAAGAGATTCCTCAGTTCTGCAACCTAATAGTGTTTTTTAGAAGGAAGATAAAGAAAGTATATTAAATAAAAGAAGGAATCATTATTAAATTCTTTGAAGGGCAAACAAACACATGATTAAAATATTGAAAGCGAGGGAGTTAAGAGAGAGTAATATAGTTCAAGATTGAACAACGAAAGTAACGTTTTAAGTAAATCATACAACAAACAACATAAAATTACTTCTCAATTTTGTACGGTTTCTTAATAATAGGATAAAAAAAAACAAAAAAACATTTAAAAGGGAACAAAACGGAACCAAGAACATAAATAATCCATCAAAGTAAACACAAAGGAATTATAAGTAAAAGAGCGGAGAAAAAAAGCAACTCTATGTTTAAACTAAATACTAGAGGGGATCCTTTTTTTAAAAATTAAACATTAAAAAAAAATATACAAAAGAGCCTAAACGGCTCCACAAAACACTGATATATTAACAGAATGGTTTAACCATAAATAGTTGTAGACAAAACACATATATTAGTGACGCTAACAATCAGTCAGTCAAAATGATCATAGGAGCTGTTTAATGATAAAACGCTTTAGAATGAGTTTTAAGAGTGTGTTAGTGAGAGTTGTGTAATTTAATACGAAGGCGCCTGGCCCTTTCATCGCCTCCAGCCCTTCTTGAGCAGATGAAGGGCGCCTTTCCCGTACCCACTTTAGAATAAACCCCCCACAACCCTATACTTAGCCACACTTCTAAGTTAGAAATTAAATGGAATTGGGCGTAAACACTTCCGACTTGAACCATTGAATAAAACCCGTCAGCAAACGTTTAATTACTTCTTTTTCTCAAGCAATGTTACGTTATTATTATTTTTTATTTTTGTACTTGAAAACACTTTAATTAATTTAACACATTTTCGGTTGGATAAGTTTTTTTCACGTTCCCACACAAATATAAAAAAGATTAGAGAATAATAATAAACTGAAGAAAAAAAAAAACTATATAGGGGATGTCATGAAGAGATGATAACAGAATATGAGCTTTAGAAAAAGTGACAACTAAAAAATAATCTTACGGTTGGAATAAAATACATAATAACATACAGAACTTTTTTTTCGAAAGTCATTGCACAGAGAAATATTGTAAAACATTTTTGACGGTAAAAATTATAGTAATTAAATTTAAGGAAAAATAAGGGTTAATATTAGATAATAACAGAAACTAGTTGATATAATAAACTACTGTCAAACCATTAACAGAAATGATGTAACGATGATTATGAAAAATGAATAATGAAGAATGATTGTTAAGATTCTAAAAATAATAAAATTTGATTGTACTTTCTTACATTAAGCATATTTTAAAAATAAAGTAAGGGGGTTAGACCATACATACTACGTATGAAATAATGTGTATAATGATTATGATTCTAAAAATAATAAAATTTGATTGTACTTTCTTACATTAAGCATATTTTAAAAATAAAGTAAGGGGGTTAGACCATACATACTACGTATGAAATAATGTGTATAATGATTATGATTCTAAAAATAATAAAATTTGATTGTACTTTCTTACATTAAGCATATTTTAAAAATAAAGTAAGGGGGTTAGACCATACATACTACGTATGAAATAATGTGTATAATGATTATGATTCTAAAAATAATAAAATTTGATTGTACTTTCTTACATTAAGCATATTTTAAAAATAAAGTAAGGGGGTTAGACCATACATACTACGTATGAAATAATGTGTATAATGATTATGATTCTAAAAATAATAAAATTTGATTGTACTTTCTTACATTAAGCATATTTTAAAAATAAAGTAAGGGGGTTAGACCATACATACTACGTATGAAATAATGTGTATAATGATTATGATTCTAAAAATAATAAAATTTGATTGTACTTTCTTACATTAAGCATATTTTAAAAATAAAGTAAGGGGGTTAGACCATACATACTACGTATGAAATAATGTGTATAATGATTATGATTCTAAAAATAATAAAATTTGATTGTACTTTCTTACATTAAGCATATTTTAAAAATAAANACTAGTTGATAATAGACTACTGTCAAACCCATTGGATAATAACAGAAACTAGTTGATAATAGACTACTGTCAAACCCATTGGATAATAACAGAAATGAAGTAACGTTGATTATGAAAAATGAATAATGAAAAATTATTATGATTCTAAAAAGGATACCATTTTGTTGCACTTGCTTACATTAAGTATATCTTAGAAATAAAGAAAGGGTATTAGATAATACATATTATACGCAACTAAAAATGGGTGTAATGATTGTTATGATTATGATATTGTAATGATTGACAATATTGTTGCACTTTCTTGCATTAAGTATATCTTAGAAATAAAGAAAGGGAGTTAGATAATACATACTACGTATGCAACAAAGTGTGTATTGGTAGTTATGATTCTAAAAATAATGAAATTTTGTTGCACTTTCTTACATTAAGCATATCTTAGAAATAAAGTAAGAGGGTTAGATTGGTCTGGCCCACCAATCATTTTTGCCCGCCAAAGTCTTAATATCTATTTTGTCTAAAGCATTCCTTCCCCTATCCTATTTAGGTAATTTTGGTAGAGATTTTGAACGAACATAATACAAGATTTTTAGAAAAGTTCTCTATGTTGGAAAAACCACTGAAAATATTAGCAAAGAACTGAAGTAAGTCGGTATAGAACCAGCTTTATACACAGCCCCATAACNATTGCATTAGAAATTAAATATTTGAATTAATTTTGAGAACATGATCAAATTACCGTATTGTTGAACATTTCTAAAGTTTTCCCTTCGTATTGATTTAGATCGGGGTTTTTACCTCTCAAAAAAAGAATTAGTAAACTCATCAACATATAGGAATAACATTGTCTTTCCACGTAAATTCAAACTGGTAAGATAAGATGAACTCCATAGACGCTCCCATATCTAACATCATCAACATATGGTCAATAGTGACTAGTTGTAGTTGTAGTAAGGTTCTAGTACAAGTACTAGATGGGTAGGATGAACCACTTGTACGAACCTAGCAATTAGGCCAACTTTTAGACCCATTTTACTATCCCCAAGGTGGAGAGTTGCAGCCACTTTATACATCATACCTCTGTACATTGTACCGCCGAAGCGAGTATGTTGTGACCATTAGCCATATAAATCAGAGCATCACGGAGAGGGATCGAACCCACGACCTCGTGGTGCCCTTGACTCATTGGTGGCCGAGCAGACGTATAGTACGGCTCTCACAATAGTGACTAAGTCAAAAATCGAAAATGGTGAAATAGTGACTAATATAGACAGTTGTGATGCATTGAATAATCGATAATGTCTCCGAGTATACAAACAAAACCATATAGGCATGGATGATCCATCCGTAATGCACTGATTATGACTGCTCTTAAAAGAACTGTTTAAAAAAAGAAAAAAAAGACAATACTGTCCATTAGCTGAGTAAAAAATACTTTCTCTGCTAATGAATGCGTTAGTTGAGAGAAAAAAGATGGATTATTTATCTAGAGCACATTAAGCCCTGAAATCTAAGCTGAAGGTAAACTGTTAATAGCTCCTGTACTAATACCAGTGCTCATTATAGTGTACAGCATGCCAGAAGTGAAAAATAATAATATGCGTTAGTTGAGAGAAAAAAGATGGATTATTTATCTAGAGCACATTAAGCCCTGAAATCTAAGCTGAAGGTAAACTGTTTAGTTAACCAGGTGTTTTGTACCTCATCCCTCGAGGTATAGGTGAAAGGAGAATCTTAAGTTACAGGGTTACTTACATTATAATAGACTATGTAACTTGAGATCCGTTATTAAATAAGGGTTTTAGATTAATTAAGTTCTCACAAACTACTTCTAAAGGGTCAGGAGATCTACTGGTAGTTAATTCCGAACTAGATTTAGAATTTTAGATTTCAGGATACACATTTTTTGCTTCCGAGCTTACCGAAGGTAACGGAAGCATTGTGTTCACTTTTGAGAACGAAAAAATTGTATGACTCCGAATCTAAAAATTCCAAGACAGAAATCCATTTCAGACAGCAGGGAACATTTTTGATCCCCTGTCTATCTGTCGGTCTGTGTGTCCGCGAATCCTGAAACGTATGGCTATAACTTGAGTAAATGTTGACCGATTTTGATGAAATTTGTAGACATATTTATTTTACCAANGAGAGATTCAGCATTTGCTAAGCATCTTACTGACCAAAACCACAATTTCAATCTAGATGATGCATCTCTCCTTCATAAAGAAGAAAAGAGTCTCAGGCTAAATTAGCTTGAGGCTTTAGAAATATATCTGTCAGCCCAAAACCCAGCAGTTACTGCATTAAATGAACAGATAGAAGTCTCCAACTCTTAACTTTTTAAGCAGTTTCAACAGATGAAAGACAACATTGGAATAAACTAACCTCCTCCAGAACCTTATCTTATCATAACCTTAACCTATACTTGTGTACTCTGTTTATTGTGATTTTTATAGATATTAGATGATATTTATACTTCACATTTTATATATTAAGTGCAATCTAGTTATGTTGTCTTTCTTTTTCTGCCTGATGAAGGAGTAATATCCGAAATATATTGATTTTTAAAAAATTCATGGTAGAACCCATTCCTTGAACCTTATTATTGTTATCGGGAGCCAGGGTAACCGAGTGTCTTAGGGCACTCTCTCAGCTATCAAAAGTCAAGGCAAATCGAGGTCGGGGGTTCGATCCCGTGTCATGATACTCTGAATTGCATCAATGAATCGCGGACGGTGCAGGTCGAGGGACATTCTTTATGGGGACTCTTTCCCCACGCTTTGACGCACGCTTATATAGCTTACTAATGACCATACCATACTCGCTTCGGCGGAACAATGTACAAATGCATGATGTGTAAAGTAGCTGGAACTCTCCACCACAGGGCGTAACAAAGTGGTTCGTCCTACCCGTTCTAGTAGGAAGTACAAGACTACTACTACTACTACTATTATTGTTATCACACACAACCCTGATAATTTGTATATCTTGTGTTAAATGAATAAATACGTAACAATAATAATAATAGTTATTAAAAGAATGACTTAAGTCGTGGTATTTCTTCACTTAATTTTCTTACTTTATTACGTATCAATTCTGTGTGAAAGTATATTCAACTGAAATCGAAATCAAATTTCACATGCTTTAAAACATTGGTAAGACATAAGTAATCATTATGATTACTTCTTTTTATTTTCAAATAATAAGAACAATTAAAGTATCTTAAAACTGGAACCAAGGTCCAATCACCNATTGTACTTTCTTACATTAAGCATATTTTAAAAATAAAGTAAGGGGGTTAGATAATACATACTAAGCATTTAACAATGTGTGTAATGATTGTTATGACTCTAAAGCGGCTCATACACTACACGTTCATTGCACGGCGTGCAAGCACGTCGTGCCAAAAACGGAAGAAACGTGCGAGTGTATGGAGGTCTCCGTGCAAAGCACGGCGTGCAATGCTTGGCACGGTGTGAATCAAGACGAGGTTGATTTTCGGCGTGCCATGCCATACTGCTACGTGCCCACGTGCTAGTGTGTGGGCTAGTCTCGTGCCACGTGCAAAAAATTGCAACATCTGAGGCTACATTTCGTTCGCTAGCATCAAAAGATTCTTGCTGGTGTTTTTTAAAATGAGTGATACAATGTTTTTCTTTCTCCCAATTTCTTTTCGTTGTTTATTGACACTTGTAGAAATCACCATTTCGCGAGTTAAGAGTAAGATAATCTTTCTTCTTACCAATTTTTAGTCTTTATTTGCCTCCTCTTCCTTTGCTCCATGCTATCTTGCCATGTATCGTGCCAATCAAGAAAGCTTTATTTTTCGTTTCCACAGGCATAACTGGGCGTGTGCATAACTTCTAGCACGTCACGGGCAAACTGCATTTACAGTGTGTGGCGCACGGCGCGCCAGTATAAAAAATGGCACGGCGTGCAATGCACGTGTAGTGTATGGGCCGCTTTTAAAAATAATAAAAAAATTAGCACTTTCTTACATTAAGCATATCTTAGAAATAAAGTAAGAGGGTTAGAGATAATACGTTTTGTTGGGGGGGGGGATAACAGAAAAGACCGAAACCGAAAACCGTTTTTGACAAAGAATAACTGGGATTTATTTATATTTGTTCGTTGATTTATTACCAAAATAGAAGGGGACGCGGAAATGCCTTTTTTAAGGACACACGTTGCAAAAATATAATTTTGTAAATATACGAAACAAAGTGCATATTTGTACTCAAGCCTTCCTACTCTTTTATTTAAAACCCCAATTTACATTAAGATTTACGTTAAGATAAATTTTAATCCCCCTTACAGTACAAACTGCTAATTTTAGGGCCTCTCTTCATATTTTGTTATTCTATAGATTGTTACTTCCCTACCTTTTTTTGGAATATAAATTATAGACATGATTATGCAAATATTCTATTGTATAAATAACTATTAAGACCAAGGGATCTCCTCTGTAAGAGGAGTAACAGTCTTAAGATTAACATTCCGTTCACCTTCTTTAGATTGTTACTCATTTCTTTTTTTTTAAAGGTGAGTAACAATCTAAAGAAGAACATTCCGTTCACCTTCTTTAGATTGTTACTTATTTCTTTTTTTAAAAAGGTGAGTAACAATCTAAAGAAGAACATTCCGTGCACCTTCTTTAGATTGTTACTTATTTCTTTTTTTTAAAAGGTGAGTAACAGTCTAAAGAAGAACATTCCGTTCACCTTCTTTAGATTGTTACTTATTTCTTTTTTT